>VMDR010018172.1:0-19412 GCA_007922815.1 Macrotus californicus | reverse complement strand
GACCACCATTTACACCATACACAAAAATAAAGTCAAGATGGGTAAAAGACTTAAATATAAGTTATGACACCATAAACATCCTAGAGGAGAACATAGGCAGGAAAATCTCAGATATTCCATATAGCAATATTTTCACCGATATGTCCTCTAGAGAAAGGGATATAAAGGAAAGAATAAACAAATGGGACTACATCAAATTAAAAAGCTTCTGCATGGCTAAAGAAAATATCAGCAAAATGAAAAGGGAATCAACCGTATAGGGAAATATATTTGCTCTTGATACCTTGGACAAAGGTTTGATCTCCAAAACATATAAAGAACTCACTCCACACCAGGAAGACAAACAATCCAATTAAAAAATGGACATAGGACTTGAACAGACACTTTTCTAAGGAGGACCTACAAAGGGCCCAGAGACATCTGAAAGGATGCTCAGCATCACTGGCCATCAGAGAGATGCAAATTAAAACCACAATGAGATAACACTTCACACCGGTCAGAATGGCCATCATAAACAAATCAACAAACAACAAGAGAAAAAGGAACCCTAATACCTGTTGGTAAGAATGCAGACTGGTGTAGCCACTGTGGGAAACAGTATGGAATTTCCTCAAAAAATTAAAAATGGAACTGCCTTTTGACCAGGCAATTCCACTTGCTGGGATTATACCCTTAGAATCCTGAAATACCAATTCAAAAGAACCTATGCACCCCAATGTTCATAGCAGCACTATTTACAATAGCCAAGTGCTAAAAACAGCCTAAGTGCCCATCAGTAAATGAATGCATCAAAAAACTATGGTACATTTACATGATGGAATATTATGTAGCAGAAAGAAAGAAGGAGCTTCTACCCTTCGCAACAGCTTGGATGGAACTGGAGAGTATCATGCTAAGTGACATAAGCCAGCTGGTGAAAGACAAATACTATATGATCTCACCTATAAGCGGAACCTAATCAACAAAGCAAACAAGCAAGTAAAACAGAAACAGAGACATGGAAATAAAGAACAAACTGACAGTGACCAGAGGGGACAGGGGAGGGGATAACAGGGGAAGAAGAGGAAGGGTCAAGTCAAGGAACATGTATAAAGGACACATGGACAAAGACAATGGAGAGGGGAAGAACTGAATGTGGAGGTGGGAGTTAGGTAGGGAATATGGGTAGGGGAGTGGGTAGAGTAATGGGGGAAAAGGGGGGCAACTGTAAATGAACAACAATAAAAAATTAAAAAAGAGAATCAAGTTACATATTGTTATATTACTGTGTATTTGCCAATGATTTCTCATAACAGCACTGAAATTCTCATAATTTTATATGCAAAAATATTAAACTCCCTACAATTTTGTTAGAAAATGTACAGTATGAGTACTCCTGATGCTGACATTAGACAGCAGATAAATTGTTCATACCATGACCAACAGGGACATTGTCACTATGCATTTAAGGTGCAGGGTGTTCACTTCAAACCTCAAATAACAGTGGCACCATTACAGAAAGCAGGCATGCATAATACCATGCATACCCTACAGTGAAGACCAACAGTGAAAGGCTGAGAGTACAGTACCAAAAGATGACCAAGGGCAGTGACTATGGAGGTGGGGGTTCCAGGAGGGAATTCTTTTCTACCACTTCGGATGTTGCCTTCCATGTATACAGAGCTCCATGAGCGAGATATCCCTAGACTCTCATTGAGAAGCAGAGTATAAAGGACATGGGGATGTTTCCTGTCTCACTAATAAAACATGGTATAGATGGATCATACCTCAGTATAGGCTATAGGATCCTAATTAAAGGGAAAAGGAGAGAGAGTAAAGGTGGTCTACGTAGAAAGGAACTAATCTATCAGGAAGTGCTTCATAGTTTAATTTAAAATTTGTGCCCAAACAACTCCACTCAGAGAGCAGATTTCCTTATCTTTGGCCCATGGCCACTAAATGCCAGTGGTACCCCCCTACATCAGAGCAATCAAAGCACCCTTGTGTCTTAAAAAATCTCTAACATAGTAGTGTCACCCTCAGTTAAGATGCTTTGGTACATTAAAAGCCTGGCACAAAGAGATGACAACATGGATGATAAAGAATGTATTTACATTTTCTTTTATAAGCCTGCTTTAAATAGTAAATGGTGAGTCAGAAGAAGCAGTATAGAATTGTTTTGGAATAAGAAAAATCTGTTTTGGAATTCTGGCTTCCCTTGAGAAATTTAATTTATTGAACTCTAAAAGAGGGCAAAAATCATACATTCCTGGAAGATTTTCAGTATTAAGTGAGATAATGCACATAGATAATATACAGAAAGTTCTGACATTCTTGTACCACATTAAAAACTGTTCAATGAATGGTGTCAGTTATTATTATTAATTTTTCTGTTGTTATTGTTGCTTATAATTCTTAATTACAATGCTGCATTGAGAAATTACATTATTCTATGAAGACCTAGAAATGAAAATTTTAAACATTCAGTGACTCAGCAAGTTTCCAAATAAATGCTGTGACCACCAGTTTTATGGTATGCATTGAAAATATTCTGCAGGTGTATCTTCAAAAGTTTAGAATAAAGTGGAAACTTGTATAAATCTTAAAAATGTAAGAGATGCAGAAAAGTCCAAAGAACCTGGCAAGGCACATGCAGAAAAGCCATCTCCAGGTTGAGCTCTATGTTTTTCCAACAACTAAGGCCTCACTCTGTCATTGCCATCTTTTTTCTTTGTTTGTTTGCTTTTCCTTTCTCCTTTTGACAACTTCAAAAGATTTTTTTTTTAAATTTTTCTATGTAGTGTTGGGTGGCAGCTGTTGAGGCACCATGGAGTGTTTTAATGATAAGGAAGCCCTGACACAAGGGCCTTCCATCTTCGGAAAAACGACGTCATGGAGATTGTACAGTGTTCCTTGTCAATCATCCCCCTAACCTGCAATGTCCCCTCCTGTGATCATCTGGAATCATGAGCAGGCACATGAAAATAAGTACACGCCTTGCCTAACATGTCCCTAGGAACATTTTCTTTCTCTTTTTTCACTCTCGACATAGAGAAGAAGGAGGAAAGAGAAGAATAAAACCTTGCTGTCATGACTGCAGGAAGCATTGTGCAGCAACATCAGATGCTTCCTGAAGCAGCAGGGTACAGAATTTACCATCCTAATAGTTGTCACCAGAGATTATCCTAAAGAAAACACTTTAAGAAAAATACGTTGATCAATTTTTCAGAATGGAAGTGAAATGTGAAGGCAAGAGTTTAAAGAAGATAATAAAAGAAGAAATAGCTAACCCATTGAGCATAGGAAACTAAAGGAGGGTCTGTTGGAGGGTAACACTAAGGAAGACAGAGAATGAGAGGAGAGAGAGACAGGTGAGGGCTGAAAAGTATAATAAGGGGCTGCAGTCTACAGAAATTCAGGTGGATGAGGGTAGATGATGAGGCTGAAAGAGGAAACACCATATTCTATGTGCTTTTTCAATTTTCCTTTTATCTACCAAAATGTCTAATGAAGTCTCATGCAACCACACATCCTTGTGAGCCAAGCCTGTGAGGTAAGGCACAGGCATTATCAGGACACAGTAGGAACAGGAACCTTGTAGCTGTTGATGAGGGGCAGCTGTTTGGCTCTCTAGGTGGTGACTTGCCACCGAGTGATGGATAATGCTCACAGCAGTTCTGGGAATAGCACCAAGAAGCAGCAGAACTGACTGCAGGTGGGTTGGGAGTAACCCACTTTTCTCCAAAAGCCCAGAGAGGTGATCTCGGCTACTAGAAGGAGGGCAACATCTGAGTTGCATAAGTTAATGTCTCTGGCTGCTGAAATGCACAAAATATCCTCACATCAGCCTTCCCTATGCTCAACTATACTGCCCTTCTTGGTTGGCCACCTGTATTCACCTTCTGGGCCTTTGACTCTGCTGTCCATTTCTCTGACACGCTCCCCTGGAAGCATGGCTAATTTTTGTCCATCCAAGCATGGGCTCGAACAAGATCAGTGAGACCTTCTCAAGACACTCTCTAAAGAATCTCCCCTCCTCTCAACCCAGCCATTTTCCATGACCTCATCCTGTTTTACTATTTTCATAGACCGTAGAACCACCTGACACTTTTAGTTTATTTGGTGTATTTCATTGAATACAAGAGGTGATCAATTGTAAAATGCATTATTATTTTGTGTATTCCTGAGAAAGCAAAAAGCTGTCAATTAAAGATAATATTTTTTTTACTATTTTGAGTTCTGATTGTATACTAAATGAAGAGTTTCTGTTAGTCTTATTTAGCCATTGATTTTTATCATATATGACTCTTTTACATACCTAAATAGAAGACATAAATGCAATGTATCATTTATTGTCTTGCAGTAAGGTACTAAGATGTAATCTTTCCAAAATTAATATTAGCTTCATTAATATCAAATTTAAGTGCTCTCTTCTTGGTCTATCTGCAGCAATAATGTCTTTGTGTTAAAGTCAAATAATAGAGTAATTTTCTCAAAGACATTTCAAATGGCCACTAAACTCAATATGTGTATACATAACACAACTCAATTAGAAAAAAAAGGCCCATCTTTTTGGGCATCAGCAGAAAATGACAGCTATGTTGGACTGCCACCTGGAAAATGGTAGGAAATACATCTTCAACTGTAAGCTGCATCTGACTTGAATTTGGTGAAATGAGAAACAAATTGTGTATCTTAGAATCAGCACAATAAGCTCACTGATTATTTACCATCTCTCTCACGGTCTTTCCATTTTTAAAATATAACATCATATAACAGCAGGATCCTTGCCTATAGTATATTCTGATAGCCTATAAGACAGTAGGTACTAAAATATATATTTATTCAAACAATGAGATGTGTTTTCTCTTAAAGTTTATGCTTTACCACTCAGAGAGAGGTAGGATGGGATGAGATTTATAAATGCAATTTCTTTGTCATCTTACAACGACTGGCATTTCTGGTCTAGTGATTGTGCCTTAAAGGTTGCTGCCACCAATGAGAAGAAATGCCACCTAATTTCCTTGGACAGAAACAATGTCCAGGTATTTTCCTTTAAGTACCCTAGATGGCAATGAACTGTAAAACAAAAATGAGCCACTTGGTGATCTACACTCTGGTGAGATAACCTCTAGGCTGAAATTCTCATTTGCAGGAAACTGGTAAAGTAGAGATAAAACTGACAAGTGGCACCAGAATGAATTTTTGGAGGTACCTGCCACAGAGGTGCTATTAGAAACATATGAACCCTGTTCAGGTTCAAGAAAGCTAGAGATTTGGAGAGCAGGCAGGCTAATAGCTATCAGGAGGTGGGGGGCTGGGAAAGGGGAGGCAGAGGGATTAAGCAAATAATAAAAAAAGAAAAAATCAAAAATTAAAATAAAATAAATTTTCTATACCTAAGGAAAATAAAGACAGAAATCTAAAGAATTAAAAGCCCCCTTGACATGGCAAGCATACCACCAGAGAGGAAAGTATCAAAAATGAAGGTAGTGTTAGAGAAAATGTTCATCTTGTTATCCAGTTGGATGACTTAATTCACAATACTTATTCTTAGATCAATTTCTCATTGTTTTCTTTGATGCTCCCTATTTGTACTTCCCTACAGAGTAGTTAGGTAAGAGTCTGGATAAAACTCAATAAAAACCATGCATCTTTTTTTAAAAAAAAACAATTCCTCACAAGTAACATAATCTTGACATGTATATGCCCAGACCAGTTGAAGATATTACTATAAGAACTTGTTTTCTTTATTCCTCTGCTTTGTAGAGAGATGTAACAATATACTAACCTCCTCTCTACAGAGACAGAAAATGCTCAGTGACCTCGGTTGGGGTTCCCTGTAGCCTCTTTTGCAAATCTCTTTACGTGGGTGTGCCTCTTTCACAGTGATTTGTTTTTCCTGGTGTTTCCTATTTGTATTATATTTAAATTCTCCTTTTTATACTCTATAACATGGAGAAAGAAGGCTTATAAAGCTGTTCTGTAAGGAAAGTAGTCTACTAAGCTAGTTACTACAGGTAATATGATTTTATACAGCATTATTTTTAAAAAGCCTTTACACTGAAACTTTATGCTCTGTGGAGACAACCCTTCTCCCCATGTAACCAAAGATTAGTCTTTCAGGGAGATTACAAAAGTACAATTAGCTGACTTGTCAAAATAAAAAAGATGTATATATCCTTAACACTAAACTTACCTTTCCATGATGTTTTGAGAATATGACAAAAGATCAATGTGACTGCACAGTACATTAGACAGCCATTGCATTAGTAGGAATGGGGTCGATTATGTCCCAGTAATGAAGTAACTCTGACATGTCAGCAGTTTAACTCCCGGTGTGTTTCTCACTGACAGGAAAGCTAAGCAGTCCAGGCGATGCTTTCGTAGCTCCACCGTTTGGAACTTCAAGGTTGCTAAGCAGGAGAAGATCCGTATGGAAGCGACAATTGATTCTTAACTGTCTGAGCTCAGAATCGACAAATGTCACTTCAGCTACTGTCCCTTAGCTAGAATTAGTTATGAAGATTAAATTTATAAACAAACAATAACTCATAAAGTACTACCTAGCCTACAGTGACATTCAATAATGTTTAGTTATATTAATATTATATTTAAATATTACCACTTCTACTTATTATTACATTAATATAATATTTAAGTGTTACCATTTCACTATTATTATTATCACAATATTATCAATATACTTAACAATTCAGTTTTTTTAAATTGATTTTGAATCCTGGTCATTTTTTACAGTATTTCCACAAATAATAGAAAATTGAGGAAGGTGAATCAAAATTTCCTTGAGATCAATGACACATCTTACTTAAATAATAAACATAAGTTCTTCAATTTTAATCTCTGTTAGAGAACTGCAACAGGGAAAATATTGTATAAGTACTTATAAATATTAATCAATTTTTCTTTATCAGTCAATTTCATCACAATGTGGGTATTACCGTCAAAGAATGCTAAAATGTGACAATAAAATTTTACTCTATACCCCGGCTCGAGTTGGTTAAGGAGTGCGCCGGTTACTGCTCCAGAAGTGTTTTCTTGGCCTGTCACTCTCACACACAGTCTTGTGTGTTCCCAATTACAGTTTAGCTGAAGGTATCTAAATATCTTAGAAAAATACCTTGGAAGTAATCCATTTCATTAGATAATTTATTTTAGTTTGTTTAAAAATAAAGAACAGAAATGTTAGAATTTTTCAGACTGTATTTCTTGTTAACAGAATTAACACAAAAACAGTTTTATTGCTCTTAATTGTATCATTTTACTGCCCCGGACCCAGTCCACTAGTGAGTTTTGTCAGCTCTCTCTCCTAAATACAATCCCGTACAAATGCCTAATCACTATGTTGTACACCTGAAACTAATGTATGTCAACTGGATTGGAAAATAAAGAAAATAAAAAACCAAAACCAAAACCAAACCAAAACAAAACAAAACAAAAATAACATCTGAATTCTTCTACTTGTCCCCACCTCTCTGGCTTCCATCCCAAATTAAGCCACTGCTATTTTACTATTTCTTGCTTGAATTACTGCATCTGACCCCTAACCAGTTTGTTTCTACTCTTATTCCCCCCGTATTGCCTCCCCACCATAACAGTCTACTTCCCCCAACAGCCAAACTGATGTGAGCAAAATTATGCAACACAAGACCTTTGAATTTCCTTTGTTAAAAAAAAGTCGAATTTGGCATACAAAAAATATAAAATCTAAAAGATCTGCCTTTCTATTATCACTCTAGGTCTCACTCCCCATGTGCATAAGTTTCTTAAGGCTGCTGTAACGCATTAACACATGACCTCAAACTATTTGGCTTGAAACAGTAGGAATTTCTCATGGTTCTGGAGACCAGAAGGCAAAAATCAAGGTGTTGAATGGGCCAAGCTCCTTTCAGAAGCCTTTGGGGAAAATTCATTCCTTGCCTGCTCCACCTTCTGGTGGCTGCCAGCATTCTGCTGCTCATGACTGCATCACCCCAGTCTCTGCCTCGGACTCCGCATTCCCTTCCCATCTTCTGTCGGTCTGCTCTTCTGTCTGTGTCTCATCTCCATCTGTCTCTCTCTTAGAATATTTGTGATGGCAATTAAGAACCACTCAGAAAATGCAAAATCTCCTCGTAAGATCTTTAACAAGGACATCTGCAAAATTTTTGCCACTTAAGTTAATATTCACAGGTTGCAGGAATCAGGGCCTGATATATTTTGGTGGACCTTGTTCAGTGCACTGGATTTCTCACTGTTCTCCTGCCTTTAGGTGTTTGCACTTATTGTTCACTCTGCCTGGGACACTCCTTCTCCCAATCTTCACAAAACCTATTCCTTGATAGAATTTGAGTCTTATTTCAAATGTCATTTACTGAGTTTATTCCTCTACAACCCACCTAATATTGTTACCTATTTACCCGACTTATTATCACGACTCCCTGTTTTATTCTTTCTAAGGTACTTCTAACTGTTGGAGACAATCTTATTTACTTATGAGTGTCCTTTGCCTCTTCCCCCTTAGAAAACTAGTTCCATAAGAGTAGTGACTTTGCCTTCCTTGGTCATTATTGTATACCTAGGACCTAGAAAAGTGCCTGGTACTATGATAAGCAGTTAATTATTTATTAAATAAATGAAAAATTAAATGATTGCCAGCATCCAATCAAATTGGACCTTAACTTTGATTAATATATCGAATCTTTATAATTCACAAATAATGAAAAAGTAAGTGTAAATAATTTCATCAAGATCTCAGCAGGACTTTATAAACTATGAATGTTTTTGAGAGCTGAAGGCACTTCTACAGCTAAACTTCTTGTGTTTTTTTTAAAGTCGTAATGATAAGCCAAGTTTTAAAGTTCTCATTATAGTTCTGGCCTCTATGCTGAAGAGAATACAGCAAAGATTCCCAAATATGTTCACAAACTTGTCTAGTGTAAGTCATGGAGATGCCCCAGCATGTGCAAGCATGATGGTGTTATCTGTGACAAAGGCTCTATCTCTTTGAATACACTTTCCTCATTCAGAACTTTACTACCATGTTCTGCTATGGGCATCCAATTTCTAATTTGTGGCAATGTATTTTCTTTCTTTGAATTCAACAGCAATAACAATAACTAGTATTTATTGACATGCTACTATGTCATATAATGCACTATGTATAAAGACCAGTTATATAATACATGAATGCAAGATCAGTGATATGATTCCATTATCTAGATTAAAAAAATTACAAAAACAACAACAACAAAACAGAGGGTCAAAGAGGCTGTATGACCTATTATGTGGCAGAACCCTGAGCCCTGGGGTATCCTCATTCCATGATCTGTGCATATCATTGACCAGAGACATGATCTGGTCAAACTGAACATCCCTACCAGCATTCGGAATGAAGAACTCTTAACTACTAAGACAACCCCATGCCGGGACAGACAGCTAGGCGGATCACACCCATGCTCACTCCTTGTTTCATCTAATGAATCTCTGACAACCACATGCATTTCTGTAACATTAATCATTCCTATCATCTGCTAATGAAACATATAGGAAGCATGAAAGTAGCAAGTACATTTTTAAGAGTTCTGTGTTCAGCACCCTTTGCAAGTATAAACCCAGCTGTGTGTATATGAATGGGTGGTTAGGGGTTATACATACATACACACCCATGTATAAACACACATGCAATACCATCTTTGGAGTACTACATATCGGGTACTGCTGCAAAATGATCATGGATTATCGGCCTGGCTGGCGTGGCTCAGTGGATTGAGCATGGGCCTGTGAACCAAAGGGTTGCCACTTTGATTCCCAGTCAGGGAACACATGCCTGGGTTGTGGGCCAGGTCCCCAGTAGGCAGTGTGTAGGAGGAAACCACACATTGATGTTTCTCTCCCTCTCTTTCTCCCTCCTTTTCCCTCTCTCTGAAAATAAATAAATAAAATCTTTTAAAAAGTAATGGATTATGCACAATAAACATTACCCTTAATTTTTTTCAGATACTAAGTGTCTCTAAGGAAATATATCCTATTAATCATAGTTAGAACATCCTGAGTATACTATTAAAATAAATGATTGTATTGGATTAGAAAATGTATTACACATACACAAATACAATTGTAAACTGGGATACTAAGCCTCATAGCAAGCCCAATTCATTAAAGTGGTACAACCTCAGGAACACTAAATATGAGGAGTCACACCGTGGCTTTGACCATCGGAAGGTACCCAGTCTAAAGGACTGATCAAGTCATTCATACATCTGTACATTTATTAAGCCCCTCCATATATAAGGCCATATGCTAAGCTCTGAGAACCATACTCCATGTCCTTAGAAGCTCAGAGTCAGTATTTTGTTGAGATCAATATCTTACTTAAGGATAATTCATTTAAAAGCAGTAAGAAGAACCCATTGCTAAGCTTTGGTAAAAGAGAAACTAGGGGCAGGCACAGAGAAGTCTCCTGGAGCCCAAGGCGGTACGTGTACTCAGGCTTCCTGAGCAGCTGAAAGGAATCACTCAAAGTCAGAAACAGGTCTACTCTCTGCCCCCCAACCAGGCCCAAAGAACTCTATGTCTCCGATCCCCTTTCTCTTCTCTGACTCACTTTCTTTACTTCTGTATGCATAGAATGGAAAGCAGTTATTCATCTCAGCTTAGCTTTCAGTGATCTCCTCACCTCATTAGTGTTTCTGAGTCCAAATTCAAGCTTTCTGTTAGAGGGAATCTGGTGGCCCAGGTTGAGTCAAGTGTTTTCCCTTGTCCAATGTCCTGAGGCCAGTGAGGTAGGCCAGGAGATCCACTCTCAGCAGGGACTGCAGTCAGTCTCTCTCAGAGAAGGGTCACGGGCAAAGCAAGTAAACTGAGCACTGTGTCTCTTACATTAGTTATTAGGATACGATTTAGTTGGTACAATATCCATAAAACACTTAGTGCAATCCATGGAACAAAACAAGTTCTAAATAAAGGGTGGCTATATTCCTCAGAGTTTACTGTATCACACAGTCTGAGGTGTTTTGGGAAAAGTAAGCCTGAAGATCTGGGGCAGCCCAGTGCAGGGGCACTGGTCTCAGTTTTGAGATAATTCAGAAAGGCTTGCAAGATGAGCTGGTGAAAGATAAGGAATTTTACAGGTAATGATGAGAGTCTGTGTGAGAGGCAGAGGAAAAAGAATATTCCAAAAATGGTGTAGCATATATGAAATCCCAGAGGTGAGGCGAACATGTCATTTTCCAGAAACACCACGTGGTGTTGTAGGATGCCAGACCCCCAGGGTGTATGTTTGAGCAAAGGCTTGGTAAGATGAGGCTTGAGGGGTATAAAAAAATCAGAACATAGGTCTTACTCAGAAGTCAGAACTCGGTGACATGGAAAAATTTTAATAAGAGGAGAACATGATCTGATTTTCACCTTCTCCATGCAGTGCAGTGTAGAGGACCGTGGATTAGATGACAACAGAAAGGGACATGGGAGTCTCAGTCAATGAGTATCATTCACCAAAGTAGAGGTTACCGAAGGGTAAGCCACTTTCAAAAGGCTGGGATGAGTAGTTTTGTGCCTGATGAATTTGAGGTACCTGAAACACAGCTATGAGGTGCCTACAAAGGAATTGAAGGGTCTGCACACAACAGAGAGGCTTAGGAAATGGGGGGAGGGCTAAGGACAAAATACAGGGTGGGGCCAAAGTAGATTTACAGTGGTATGTATGGGAAACACAAGAGTTTGTCCTTGTACTATTATTTGTTTTTTTTGTATCATTTTCTTTTTTTCTTTTAAAGCACATGCTTTTATTTATTTATTTTTATTTTTTATTGTGGTTCCATTAAAGTTGTCCCAATTTTTCTACTGTTGCTCTCCCCTGCCCCGCCCACTCCCCCAACCCCAGCTTCCTCAGTCTCCACACTGTGGTCCATTACCACGGGTCCTTTATACATGTTCCTTGACTAGAACCTTCTCCTTCTTTTCCCTGTCACCCCCTCCCCCCTCCCCTCTGGTCTCTGTCAATTTGTTCCTTATTTCCATGTCTCTGGTTCTGTTTTGCTCATTTGTTTGGTTTACTAGGTTCCACTTATAGGTGAGTCACAGAGTATTTGTCTTTTTCCACCTGGCTTATTACACTTAGCATAATACTCTTATTCTCCATGCAAACATCTCCAAACTTCCTCTTGCCCCACACTGTATATAAAATGCATGCACCGATAGACTGCAGGAGTACAGAAGTGATGCCATAAAGTCTTGGGGAGACTAGGAAAAGATGCTCATAGAGCAACATTGGGTTTCAGTGGGAAAAAGACATAGGGAACTCCAGGCAGAAGGTGCAATGGGATGGGGAGGCAGGGATCGGGTATTTTTAACAGATTGGAAGTGAAAAGGCAGAGGCAACTCCATGAGCTTTGGAATCTGATAAAGTGGTATATGGGGTACCATTCAGTTCTCTTGTACCTAAGACCCACAATTTTTTCCATGATTCGGGCCTTGGAGACTGGACACCCAAGAGAGTCAAGGCTATATATGACTTAATGATCTAGTTACTGTCTTTAATGGCTCTAGAGACACAAAAATAAAACATCACTAAAATGATACTTGCAGGCCTCCAGGTAAGCATTGAACAAGCATGTGTGTTTACTTTCTCTTCCTCACAAAAACCATGAATCATCACCTTCCAGTAAGAAGCCCATAAGTGATGTCCAAGACTGACAACTCTAGAAACAGCAGCATATGCGAGGAAATAATAAAACAACTGCCAATTAAAGAAAAAAAAAAGTGATCTGGGAACTGGGACTGTGCACATAGAAAGGGATTGTTAGAACCATATGGTTCATTATGACAAACCCTGAGAGGCTGCTGACTGATTTTTTTTAACTATATGCATGCATTAATTTGGCAAAAATAAACACTTCATAATTATGATATTAATAACATGAGAATAAATTCAGCTTGCATGTGACTTTTCACAAATACATTTTTCCAATAACAAATAACATGAAAAGCATGATTATGCCACACTAAACCTACATCAACATTTAACCCGTAAGGTGTGTTCACCCTGCACCAATAGCAATCTGTCATCAAGTTTATGCTTCACTGAGATGAAATATAAAGAATTATCCTGCATGTCAGACTGAGTACTTTTAAGACATACTCAAACATTTGAGTCAACATCCTAAAAGATTTTAGTCACACTTGACTTAAATACATCATAAAATTCTAGAACTGGAAGGGACTCAGAGTCTGTGTAGAGCGGTGTTCTCGTTTTGCACAGGGAAAAACTAGGTCCCACGCGAGAGGGTTTGGCAGAGGCCAGACAGCTCGGCATTGGCTGCGCTCTGACGACAACGCAGTTTCTTCTCTGTCTCCTGGGTCCCACTGCACCAGCATTTCTCAAGCTCTCTGGTCTGCTGAACACCAGGCTCATTATGCCAAGTATCCTGCACAAAATAATACCACTATTTTAAATATCAAGTACATTTCTAGCTTTTCTGTTGTTTACAATTTTGGTAACGAAATAGGATCTTTAAGCATTGGAACAACACAGAATTGCATCCTAAATAAATAAAATGCTCCTTCTGATACAGCAGTGAGTAAGAGAGGTTCGACCCTCACCTTTCTATAGCCTGTCAACATATGGGAGGAAAGGGATAGATTAAATAAAAATGTAATGAAGTGTGATGACTGGCACTCAGCATACTTAATGAGGACATTTTGCAAATATGTCCATAGACAGAAAATTTAGTGTTGTTTCTGGGATAAAAGAAGTAAAGCATATTAGATGAATTTTACCATTGACACAAGGAAAAATTAAAGGACTCCAAAACATATGGAGTCCCTTTAGTGCTCCACACCTTTACAAACTGTAGCTGATTTGATAAATCTCACTTTGTTGCCATAGACCATCTTGGCATATTGACTGGATCACTGATTGATGAGGCTGCCTGACTTCCAGGTAACAAATTCTGTAATGATTGATTGTGGTCTTTCATTGTACCTAAAGTTATTCTGCTAGTGATGCTCATCACCTTTTTGTCACCTCTTACTTATTTAATGTCTGCAATTCTCTGTCCGGAATTCCGTCATTTCTGTCTTTCCCGACAAGCCCACTTACACCCAGTTCGAGCTGCCTTCTTCCACCATTGTTGACCTCCACCTGCCACCCTGACACCACCCTCCTTGAGTGCAAAGCTTCCCCTCCACAGAGTCATCGCAGGGCTTCGCACTGACTATGCCCGAGCCTGTCTCTCCAGAAGAGAATGAGCTCCTGAAAGCAGAAACCATGGCCACTCCTCTTTACCCTCCACAGTTAACAAATGCTAGCTAGACTGGAGGCCTCCCACAACTGACATTATGGGAATCAATATTTCTGAACATTTTATTCAGAAAAATGGTATAAATCCATAAGTGGTAAGAGCTAATGTATTGTAATAACTTTATGTGTTCAAGAAAAAAATGAAATGATGTTTATTACTTTCCCAAGTACCATATTTATTAAAGAAAAAATAGACAACAGATTCTAACTTATACAAAAATTTTCATTAAAAATAAAACACTTTAAAGAAAACCCAATGAAAAAAATCCACATTTACAAAGCGGTTATTTTAGGCAGAAATTTGCATTGCAAAAGGTGTCATTATATAGCTCTTTTAAATAGCAAAATCTCTGGTTAGATTAATTTGGTTTTCCCCCTTTTTAAAATACTTTGACTCTCCAATTGGGTTAAAAAAGTTTATATGTTTCCTCCCAGCCCTATGGGTATTATCAAGAATATACCTGGGTTCATATATACATTTATTTATTTATTTATTTATATTTAGATTCTTCTATTATTTGATTAGGGAGAAACCTGACTGAATAAAGCATAAGTTCTTTAGTTCCTTACTACTAAATGTGGTTGACAAGCAGCGTGGACATCAGGAAGAAACTTGTTAGATGTGGAATCTCAGGCCCCCTCAGACCACCTGAATCTGCAGAATCTACACTTCAACATGGTCTCTGGATGATTCGCATTCACAATAAATTCTGAGATGCATAGCTTTAGTCCATGAACCTTCCCTCCTTTGTGCTCTAAATCTGCCACTTCAGAATAAAGAAACTAAATATCTAGTCTTAAACACACAGTACAGTTATGCTATGCATTGTATAGTACTTTGAATTTCTCAGAGTACTTTTAAATACACATGATCTCCTTTGATTCTTTCACTATCTGCTCTAATGATACTATAGAATCATATTCTTTCCAAATTGATATATGATCCAAGGGGATTGTATAGTTAGTGAGAGAGTGGGTAATCAAGACTAGGACAGCCAATTCCTAATGCAAGGATCTGATGTGCCACATCACATCCTCTGAGCATAATCTATGGCAGGGGAGAGGGGATATAATAACTTTTAATGGAAATAGCTGAAAAGCAAAACAAGTAAAAGTAACAGACAATAAATGGGAAAAGGTAAGCACCAGGTGCCCCCACAAAAGCTACTATCTGATAAATGGAGAAAGAACAGGTTTATATGGATCTGAACTGTACTAGAAATAAGCCCTGGGACAACAATCTAATCACAAACACTAAAGACTATCACAAAAGTTATATGCAGAAGTTATTCTTTCAATTGGACAAAGTGTGACCTAGTGAATTTTCACCTGAAACAACAAACACTTTGTAGAAGGACATACTTAGAATCAACTGCCTATTTCCTAGGTTAATAAAGAAAACTCTCTTCCCTGAAAACCACTTTTAATATTACATACAGTGATAAAGCTTTGGGCTTTTGTCATGTCTAAATAAATAACTTTATCTGAACAAAAGCAAAAAAAGAAAAAAAGAAATATCACATAATTACTCAGGCTACTGTGCAAATTAAATCCTAATTAAGCCATTTAAATATCAGAACAAATATAGCACAAAATTGTAATGCCAGTTAGCATTTTGTTTATCAGTCATTACCACAAAATACAGTGCAAATATAACCATGTTATTTTAATAAGGTCATAATTAGAGCAAATCACTTTAGCACCAAATGCAAAGAGTAAGATTTACATACCATTATTCCAATAGAGATGACATAAGGAGATTGAGGTCACTTACAGTTAATGCATGAACATAAACACACATGGTGTAAATGTATGACAGTTTTTTGACCCTTTCATTTACTGATGGACACTTTGGTATTTACACAACTAAATACTAGACAGCAGAAAGAAAGAAGGAGCTCCTACCCTTTGCGATAGCATGGATGGAACTGGAGAGCATTATGCTAAGTGAAATAATCCAGGTGGTGAAAGACAAATACCATATGATCTCCCCTATAAGTGGAACTTAATCAACAAAACAAACAAGCAAGCAACATAGAACCAGAGACATGGAAATAAGGAACAAATTACAGAGACCAGAGGGGAGGGGAGAGGGGGAGGAGGGGAAGGGTCTCATCAAGGAACATGTGCAAAGGACCCATGATAATGGACAACAGGGTGGGGATTGACTGAGGATGTGGGGTGGCGGCAGGGAGGAGGGGAGGTGGGGCAGGGGAGAGCAACAGGGAAAAACTGGTGCAACTGAAATTGAACAACAATAAAAAAATTGAAAATAAATTTTAAAAAAGTATAATGACAAATAGGAAAGCCTCAATGCAGTCCAAACTGAGAAATTGGGTGTTCTTCTCATTTTCTGCTCACCTAAGCTGTATGTTTGAGAATAAATTTAATAATTACGTTTGGGAAAAGAAAAGAAACATACAAAGGAAGTTTAGTTCTCTTTTTCTTTCCCTTAACCTTTACGAGAAGGAATCTTCTAAGATTATAACCTTGGAGACATTCTCTTCTTCCTCTTCCCTTCCTTCCTTTCAGAGCCTCACCCTTCAGTGCAGATAACTCTAATGCCAAACTCTCTCTGGATACCAATGGTACATTTCTAACTGCACCCCCCTCTGCACATCATATTAGCCGCTGAATATTCAAATCCAATAACAATTTCTACCTTCTAATTTATCTATTGTTGTTAATGTCCTAACCCTTTCCTAGTTATCCAGGTAGTTGGAAAATCTCCAATGGAATTTAAACCAAATCAATTCCAACCTCTGTTTGATTTTACTGCTGAAATCTCTCCCTTTCCATTCTCCTGACTAGTATTTGTGTATAGGCTTTGGTGATGTCTCACTTGGGGTATATGAATAGCTTTCTACCTGGTTCCCATTCATTCTTCAATTCATTTTAAAATGGTTGCCCAGTATCAAAGGGCCTCCACGGTCTGGCCCCCTGGCCCCATCTGACACTTGCTTGCTTCTCTCTCCTCTTCTCTCAGTACTACTGCTCCCTGATGTTCTTCCTTGTCACCCACACGCTTTCTCTTTCTTATAGAAGAGATGCTCCTACATCTCTGCGTAGTCTAGTTTCTCAGCTTGTAATGCTTTTCCCAAATTCAGCTTTTAAAAAGGTCCTCCTTTGCCCTGGCTGGTGTGGCTCAGTTTGTTGGAGCATCATTCTGTAGCCGAAGGGGGATGAGTTTGATTCTGTCAGGGCACATGCTGAGGCTGTGGGTTTGATCCCTGGTTCTGTTGTGTGTGGGAGGCAGCCAGTAGATGCTTCTCTCTCGCATCTAGATTTCTCTCTCCCTTTCTCTTCTCTGTAAAACCAGTAAAAAAATGAATGTCCTCAGTTGAGGATAAAAATAACTAAATTAAAAATAGTAAAATAATTTTTTAAATGTTCTCATTTGTAATGGGTTATGATGGCATCTTAGAAGATATGTCTACACTGAAATTTTTGCATATTACCTTACATAGCCAAAAATGTGTTTAAGTTTAGGATCTTGAGTAAAGAAGTTTATTCTGGGTTATTCATGTGTATCCTACATACAGTCTCAAGTGTCCTCACATAAGAAACCCAAGGGATAGTGGATGTGCAGAATGGGGATGGCAATGTGACCGTGAAGATAGAGACTGAAGTGACGGAGACAGAGATTGGAGTGACACAGCCCACAGCTGACGGAGGTGTAAGACAGATTCTCTCCTGGCCTCTGCAGGTTGTGTGGCCTTGAGGGCATGTCGATTTTTAACTTCTGCCCTCCAGAACTGTGACAGAATACATTTCTGTTGTTTTTAAGTCATCAAGGTTGTGGGAATTTGATACAGCAGCCTGAGGATACTAATACAGCACCCTTATAGTCTAGTTCAAATGCCATCTTCAGTTTCATAAAAGGATTTCTGACTTTCTGGGCTTGGCGACTCTCCCTAGTTAGAACTGTTCCATTATCATGTTTTAACATTTACTATATTGATTAACACTACCATATTAATGGCACCACATATGTTTGTGTTTTGCATGAGTATATTTGTAACATATGTAATGTGATACATCTGAACATATAAGTAAGTGTGAGTGTACCTATATATATACATAAAGTATTACCATACATTGGGATA
This sequence comes from Macrotus californicus, assembly GCA_007922815.1. NCBI lineage: Eukaryota > Metazoa > Chordata > Mammalia > Chiroptera > Phyllostomidae > Macrotus > Macrotus californicus. The sequence goes on along the minus strand of VMDR010018172.1, from coordinate 1,025 downwards.
TATATGTAAATGTGTTAATATACACATAATATTTCCACCCCTAGATGATCTAATTGTTTTTTAAATCTCCACCTTATCTAGCACAGTGCCATACTAACAAAAGACGCTCAGTAAACACTTGTCAAATAAATCAATAAATATTCAAGCCTTCTGTGAGTTCCCTTATCAGAAAGTCCTCAAGTTCTTGATGTAGTTAAGTGAGAATTTGAGGTGTGACTAATCATACTTTACAAACATCTAAGGCCCTAAAAATGTCTCTGTTACAAGAATACAGGACAGGTTCCAGCAAGTGATAACAATTCTACATTCCTCTAAAAAATGTAGACGGTTCATAAGTTGCCCAAGCATGGCCAATGTCTCCTGTGAGATTCAATGTTATGCTGCATCGAGGAGTAACAACATAAGCCTGGGCACTGTACCTCCAACCCCACTTCAGAACCTGCTCCCAAGGTGTCCTGAGTGAAGTCAGGAAATCATTCCGGTTACTACAGGGGATGTCCCAGGGAAGAGAGGTGCTCCAGGAAACCAGCATCCCTTGGGCTTCCTCTGTGGGGCTGAGATCACGATGTGTTCCCACAGCTCCCTGAAAAATGGCAGCTTAAGTTTTCCTTAAGAATACAGTTTCATTCTTATTAATATTTTGTAAGGAAAATAAATTACTTTCTCTACTAAACATGGTATTTTAAAAGATCTACTGTGCTTTTATGTGATTTTTATTATAGGCAGTTGCAACTCTCTCTGTGGTATAAGGAACACTCCTGATCAGGAATTGTTTGCTGGGGCTTTTGCAGAAAGTCGTTCATTAAAGAATAAGATTCATATTAAAACCAGTATCTATATTTAGCCTACACATTTGTAAAATAAGCTGGAGGGAGCAAACCTAAACAGAAAGGGTTTTGAGCCAATGCTTGTAGAATAAAGTAGAAATTGCCCATCTTGGAATTATTTGATTTTAACCTCCATGAAAACATAAAATCTGGCAGCTAATTGGACTTTCAAAGTTTGGTTTAACCCATCTGTTTTTT
>VMDR010018171.1:0-19415 GCA_007922815.1 Macrotus californicus | reverse complement strand
TTCTTAAATAAGACCCTTTAACATTTTATGTAATATTGGTCTGGTAGTGATAAACTCCTTTAGCTTTTTCTTGCCTGAGAAGCTCTCCATCTGTCCTTTGATTCCAAATGATAGCTTTGCTCAGTAGAGTAATCTTGATTGTAGGTCCCTGCTTTTCATCATTATGAATATATCTTGCCAATCCCTTCTGGCCTGCAAAGTTTCTGTTGAGAAATCAGCTAACAGTCTTATAGGAGCTCCCTTTGTAGATAACTCTCTGCTTTTCTCTTGCTGCCTTTAAGATTCTTCCTTTGTCTTTAACCATTTCCATTTTAATTATAAAGTGTCTTGGTGTGGGCCACTTTAGGTTCATCTTGTTTGGGACTCTCTGTGCTTCCTGAACTTGTATGTCTACTTTCCTTCATCAGGTTAGAGAAGTTTTCTGTCTTTTTTTTTCAAAGAGGTTTTAAATTTCTTGCTCTCTCTCTTATCCTCTGGCAGCCCCATGATGCCAATGTTGGCATGCTTATTGTTGTCCCACAGGCTCCTTACACTATCTTCATTTTCTTGGATTCTTTTCTATTTTTGCTGTTCTGATTGGGTGTTTCCTGCTTCCTTATTCCAAATTGTTTATTTGATTCTCAACATCATCTACCCTACTGATGATTCCCTGTAAATTATTCTTCACTTCAGTTAGTGTATTTGTCATTTCTGACTGTTTTTTTGTGGTGTCCATGTCCTTTTTTATGCTGTTGAAGTTCTCACTAAATTCACTGAGCATCCTTGTAACCAGTGTTTTAAACTTTGCTTCTAGTAGACTGCTGTCTCTATTTTGCTTATTTCTTTTTCTGGAGTTTTGTTCTGTACTTTAATTGGGATATGTTCTTTGTCTCCTCAATTTGGCAGTCTCCTTGTGTTTCTTTCTATGCATTAGGTAGAGCTTCTACATCTCTCAGGTTTGTTAGAGTGGCCTTATGTAGTAGGTGTCCTATGGGGTCCAGTGGCACAGCCTTCCTGATCACCCAAGATGGGCACTCCAGATATGCCCCACCCTGTGTGGGCTGTGTATACCCTTCCTGTTGTAGTTAGCCTTAATTGCTGTTGGCACATCAATGGGAGGTATTTACCTCCAGGCCAATCAGCTGCAAGAACTGGCTGTGCCCACCAACCACTATGGTGTATCATCTGTGCAGGGTCCCAACCCACAGAGCAGGGCTTACTTCAGCAGGGCTCTGGTGCCTGTTGAGTCTTCCCCTTGAGTGTGTCACTTCTGGAAGTGGTTGGGTGGTGATGCTTCAATGTGGTCTGAAGTTGTCCACTGGGTGCACTGGCTCTGCAGCCTTCTGGGAGATGCAGGCCAACATCTACCACCACCTGTATTCTTCCCAAGGCCACCTGGCATGAGCTACAGAGCAGTCTGCTGATGGCTGCTATTGTGCTGGGCTTAGAGGTGCCCAGGAGAGGCCAAGCTACGAACCAAGGCTGGTTGCTACTAACGCTGGGCTGAGGTTTACTTTGTGAGAGGTATGGGGCATGCTGAGGCCAAATCCTGCTTGTCTGAGAGATTTTAGGAAAGTCTAAAGCATGAGCCAAGATAGGCCATATGTATGGAAAAGCCACTGAAAACAGCATGGGTAAACCCACAAATTGGATGGGGCAATGTTTGCCAGGTTAATGGAGACTCAAATATGGCACCCACCTGCCAGCTCTGTGTGAGGGCGGGTCTCAGAAAAGGAACAATGGCCTCTGCCAGCACTTCTGTCCGACAGAAAGCTGTGCCCCACCCCTCACCCCTCCAGCTCTTGCCCTGATGCCAGACAATTCAGTTCCTCTCATATGTCCCTGGTGCCTTTTGAGCTGCTGCCTCAGCACTGGAACTCAGAGGGAATGAGTCCAAGTCTGTGCACAGGCCCTTTAAGAGGAACTGCTTAGGACTCCAGAAGCCTTCATCTTCCTCAACCTCAATCCTTGCTGGTGTTCGCAGCCATAAGTTATGGGGACATCTCTTCCTGGCACTGGAACCGTGGGAGGGAGTACTGGTGTGGGGCTGGGACCCCTCGCTCCTCAGGGGGGACCTCTGCAGCAGAGATATCCCTCCTGATTTTTATCCACCACATGTGGGTATGGGACCACCCCATTCCACATCTCCACCCCTTATACCAGTGTTGATGTTGCTTCTTTAATTCCCTAGTTGTAGGACTTTCATTCAGCTAGATTTCAGGCAGTTCTATGATGGTTGTTCTGTAGTTTAGTTGTAATTTTGATATGGTTGTGGGAGGATTAAAGAACCACATTTACCTGTGCTTCCATCTTGACTGGAATTTTTGCTTTTCTTTTTATTTAAAGAGTGGCACTTCTCTATTTAGTAGTTTGATAAGAAGAAATCTTTCTTTTGTTTTCCAGTAGGTGGCACTGAAGCACAAGTTTTTAAGTTTTTGTTGCACTGCTCAGGCTTCCTGGATCTCTGTGGGATGGAAGAAAATGCCCTGTATTTCCCTGGGAGTGGGCCAGGTCACCTCAGTTTCAGGGCTCCACCCATGAGGGGGATGTGGTGGGCAATGTGCTTCCAAGCTTGTGAAATCCTAGTGCTGTGGGTGGGGATGGGGTGAGCTGGGAGAGGCTTGTTGGTGCATTTGTGGATTTGTTCTCCTCCCAGTAATGTGGCTACAGGACCTCAGCTGTTTCCCTTTTGTATCTTCACCCTGTCACTGCAATCAGCCACAGCATGTACGAGCTGCTCAGGGTAAAACACTTCTGCTTCTCCAGTTCTCAGGGCTGCAAATAACATGCTCTGTAGCTCAACACTCACTGGTACAGCTCCTCCTGGGGCCTGCTGCTAGCTCTGGACGGGTGAGGGGAGGCAGCCAGTCTCTGGGACTTTGTTCTTCTGCCTGACAGCGGCAGCCACCAGACAACCACAACTGCACCTCTGCACTCCATCTCTGCCCAGGTCACTGGGTTCAGGCACAGTGCATACCAACTCCTCCACTGGGAATGCTCACTCACTGTACCTCTCTGCTCCTCCCGGTACAGGAAGTACAGACAGCCACCTAATACCTCCCTCTCCCAGGACCTGCAATGAGCTCCGGGCTGTGTCTGTGGCAACTGTCTTTGCTCTTCTCCCTTCCCACTTCCCCTGCTCCCTCCAACTCACCCACCTTTAGATGTTTCAATGTGTGGACCTCTCAGACATGTTCATGTTTTGAGCAGGGAATCCTTTTTTGGATTATTGCTGTTCAAATTTTTGTAACTGCAAGGGGAGAGACCAGGGGAATTTCTCACACTGCCATTTCTCTGATGTCATTCCTCTGTTCTTTGATGTTTTAAGTTTCCCATGCTCTGAACTCAAATATAATGGTTAAAACACCTTTTCTGTTTCTCAAAAAGAGACTAACACTGAGAAAGTTCACAGTTCCAGTGGCCACTGCCATCTAAGCTGCTCAGACTGGCCTTTATGTAACTACTGTCCCACTTTCCCATAGAACAGTGTGCCCCACACCTGTGAGGGGCCTGCAGGATTGGCTCCAGCACTCATCCCATGAATGCCACACCAAGACAGCCCCAGACCATACGCCACCTGGCCTGGATGTGACATACTCATGATAACAGATGAACAACTACATGGACAGAGGGAACCATAACACTCCACATGACCTTTATTTTCTTGTGTCTCCCCACTAGATATGAACTCCTATGGGCAGGATGTCTTTACCTAAAATAGGTCATGGCCCAGAGTAAGTGCTAAATACATATCTGACAAGGAAGGGACCCAACCATCATTGAAGTGCTGCCACATAGCCAAGATGAATGGCCTGCCTGGGTCCCTTAAGCCTGGATTCCTCCAACCAGGGCCATTTGGACATAAGCCCGCTGACTGGGATGCCTCCTACCTGGGTGGCTCTTTAGGCGGCTCTCAGCAAGCTCGGAGATGGTTCCAGCTGTGGAAGTCTTTTTCAGGCGAGCTACCCCAGAAGTGGTGGTACTTCCTGGTTTGTTGAGCATGTCCTCACTATTGGCCCTCTTGAGCTAAGAGAGAGGTGGAGGGAAAAAGAGAGGATGAAGAGATGCACATTCAGCGAGAACTACAGACCACATGAGTGACTGAGCAGTCCCTCTTGCCTGGGGGCAGACGCAGCAGTAGGTCTTGGAGGAGCATGGCCTGTGTTATCATGGACAGATTCGAAGACAATCTTCCACCATCATTTCAAAGAATACTGTAAGTTTATGGGTGAATATTACCCATTATGTCACATTTTAAATAATGAATTCTTAAAAACCCTGGAAAATTTTTTTTAGAAGAGTGGGAGCTCATGAAAAAAGAACTGAGATGTACAAAAGTCAGGACATGGCAATGCACCAAAAAAATCCAAGGAAAAGGGAAAAGAGAATTAACTTAAATATATGTCTGGAGGAAGCAGAGGGAAGAGGTAGAGAAGGCCTGAATACCTACCCTACACTCAGCACCAAGTGCTCCGTAAATGATCTCATACAGACAACGTGTTCCAAGGGAAGAAAGGAGCTCTTTTGGAGGCCAGAGAACAATTAATGAACAACAGACAGCAGAACCCCCTAACTCCTTTTCTGCTTTCTTCTCTGTCATGAAAAGGGAGAACAAACATTTGTCGAAAGAAGTTGAAGTTTAAGAGGGGGACACCCATTCAGCAATTCTGGGCTGAACAGGAGAGAGGCAGTGGGGTGTTGGAGAGAGTACAGTCAGAGCCTGGAAATCCTCAGAAAAAGTTCTCCCTGTTGACAACCATATTGGTATCTCAACCGCAGGACTTAATGCTGATGCTAGAATGTTACGTAATTTTATGCACCAGGAGTGTTGGATTCCAGGTTTGTATTTGACAGACCTCTTCCTGTGTCCTGTCTTTCATCTCTAATTGGAAGCAAGAGCCAGATACCAATGCAAAGATAAGGCCGAAGACCACATGGTCTCAGGCTGCTTGTTGCTGGTTATGATAATATGGGTCCCCAGATTTTCCAAGTCTCCCCATCTGCTAACTACTTTGACTGCAGAACTATTTCCATTGGAGCCCATACTTGCTTGGACAGACATGTGTCTGAGTTTATGGAGTACAATTTGAATGAACTGGTTAAGCGTGTTCTCCGTGCTTTATGAGAGACACTTCCTGCAGAACAGGACCTGACTAAAAAAAATGTTTCCATTGGACTTGCTCGTGAAGACCTGGAATTTACGATGTATGATGTTGATGATGATGTGTCTTTGTTCCTGGGTCTTGAAGAAAGGCCACAGAGAGAGCATAGCCTTCTCCACGGGCTGATGAACCTGCATAAAAGGCATTAAGTGATAATCCCCTGTCTCTATGTGCATCATCCAGTGTGGAAGAACACAGAAACCTGTCCTGACAACAATGATCTATACTTTGAACCAAAAGAGGCAGTGGTGGAATGCTGTGTTTTAGGAATCAGTCCAGGTGTGAGTTTTTCCCAAGCAATGTCACTGAAACCATATAATGGGATGCATTTTTCTTTGAAGGGGTCTATGTAATTATATTCTAGAAAGTACTGTTATTTGTGCTAATGTTTTTATGTGAAGAACATAGTGTCTTGGAAGCCATCAACAAAATAAAAAACACACTGAATGTGAAAAAATATTTTCCCATATATCTTGATAAGGGGTTAATATCCAAAGTTTATAAAGAGCTTATACAACCCAACATCGAAGAAACAAACAATCCAGGTAAAAAATGAGCAGAGAGCTTGAATAGACACTTCCCTAAAGAGGACACACAGATGGTCAAAAGGCATAAAAAACATGCTCAATGTCACTAATCGTCAAAAACAAATTAAAACCACAGTGAGATATCACCTCATACCTGTCAGGATGGCTACCATTAATAAATCAACAAACAAGAAGTGTTGACGAGGATGTGGGGAAAAGGGAAACCCTGTGCACTGTTGGTGGGAATGCAGACTGGAGCAGCCACTGTGAAAACAGTATGGGGTTTCCTCAAAAAAATTAAAAATGAACTGCCTTATGACCTAGCAATTCCATTTGTGGGAATATATCTTAAGAAGCCCAAAACACTGATTCAAAGAATATATGCACCCCTATGTTCATTGCAGCATTATATACAATAGCCAAGATCTAGAAGCAGTCCCAGGGCCCATCAGTAGATGAGTGGATAACAAAGCTGTAATACATTTACACAGTAGAATACTACTCGGCCATAGAAATGAAGGAAATCTTACCCTCTGCAACATCATGGATGAATCTGGAGAGCATTATGCTAAGTTAAATAAGCCAGTCAGGAAAAGACAAGTACCATATGATTTCACTCATATGTAGAATCTAATAAACATAATGAACTAACAAGCAAAACAGAGACAGATTCATAAAGAGCAGGCTGACAGCTCTCTGGGGTAGGGTCTGAGGGCTAGTTTGGGGTGGTGGTGGAGGGACTGAGTAAAAAAGGAAATACTCATGGACATGGAAAACAGTGTGGCGATAGCTGAGGGTGGTGGGGAGGTAAAGGAAAATATAGGGGATAAATGGTGATGGTGGAGACTTGACGTGGGGGCTGTGAACACGCGATGCAGTGCAAAGATGATGTGCTATAGAATTGTGCACCTGAAACTTGTATAATTTCGTTAACCAGTGTTATCCCAATAAATTCAATTAAAAGGAAAAAAAGAACAGTGTCTTTGTGGTTTTAAAGACAACCATGAAATAAAATTGTTTCATCTACTGCTGAAAAAAAAGGAGGGGGACCCCTAAGTGATATCACACATCTGGTCCAGAAAAATTACATTCAAGGTTAATGAGAAAAACTACAAATAAGTTTTCCCAACTATTTTAAGTCTTCTTGAAAGAATATTGCTGAAGAGGAATAGTTCTAGGACAGCGATTTTCAACTGCTGTGCCACAAGAATTTTAAAAACATGAGTACCTGACTACTTAGTCAGGGGCACGGGCCTCTTTTCTCATAGACTATCAAATAGAAAAATGGCAACAGTCAACACAGTGACAGCCATCCAGTGTGAATGAATCAAGATTATACCTGTTTTTTTTTTGCCACATTGGCAAAAAATTTTTTGGGGGTGTGCCACAGAATTTTAGTAATTACTTTATGTGTGTCATGAGATAGAAAATGTTGAAAGTTGCTGGTCTAGAACACCAGAGACAGAGATGCCCAGAGCCATTACGAATATATCTGACGTCTGTAGAAAAACATATGTAAAAGCCTTCAAATCAACTGAGACACAGAATGAGCAGCCCCTGCCCACTGCACTGGCAGGGGCCCAAAGGCCCTGGTCCACCTTCCTCCCCTGGCTTTGGGGTCATTTACTGAGAATTAGGAGTTTAGACATTTTCACAATTTAAAAAGACATCTTTCACTTTTGCACTGTTTACATTTCAGGGTGCTGCATACCCCCAGAATAGCCCAAAAGAGAAAAGTATGCTGATAGCAAGTGTCAGTGAAGTGGTGGAACAATCAGAGCTCTCATGCTCTGCTGATGGAGTGTACATTGGTACAACCATTTTGGAAAACAGGCAATGTCTACCAAGGCTGGACATTTGCACCCTAGTAATCAGCAATCCTACTCCTAGATATATACCTAAGAGGTGTGAGTACACAGGTTCATCAAAAGAATGTTCACAGAAGCTTTATTTATGACAGCCCCAAACTAGAACTCAAATGTTCCTCAACAGGAGAGGGGGTAAATTAAATAGCAGTAGAGTATACAATAGAAAGGTCATGCAGTTTTTTTTAAATTATGAATATACCAATAAGTAGATGGATCTCAAACATATTATCCTAAGTGAAGGAAACCAGAGACAAAAAGAATGTATACTCCCTGGTTCCATTTATATGAAGTCAAGAACTGGCAAAAGTAAGTGATGGTGGCAGAAGTCAAAACAGAGATTACTGACCACTGAGGGAGTTACTGAGTAGGAAGGAAACTTCTGGGTGCTCGAATGTTCCGCATCTTGACTGGGTGGTGGTAATACAGACATAAACACACGTAAAAACTTAACGAGCTGTGCAGCTGAGACTAAGATTAATGCACTGCACATTCTTTATTCTAGGTACGCTACTCCTCAATACAAAAGAAAAAGAAAATTATGGGGAGTTACAATTTGGGCAAAACCTTTGTTCCACCCTAGCAAAGTCTAATCTATTTTTTCCACCCCCCCTAAATATGTTGTATTGTGGTAAAATACACATAACAAAACCTTTACCATCTTAACTGAAAGCACAAACCAGCACCATTTGCTATTGTGGTACCATTTACCAAGCAGGTCCAAGACCTTGTTAAATGTGACTGCCATTTTACTCTTCTGAGCTTGTCTCCCCAAGACAGGAAATGACTGGAAAGCAAGTACAGAACTAACCACTCCCTACAGCCACAGGCAGAAAATAACATTGGAACAAATGCAGCCTCATGTTAGAACAGCCCTCTAAAGCCAGGAGCCACAAAATGGCACCCCCACCCTTTTAACCCAAGTAGAATCCAATAAAAGCTCAAAGCCCCACCCTTCAGTGCTGGTGTATCCCTCCATACCATGCCCCTCTCCTTTCCTGGAGAGTGAATAAAACTGTACTTTCTGCACTTCCTTCTCTTTGTGAATTCTTTCCCAGCCCTTGTCACTGACCACCCTAATGTTAACCACTTTAACTGTAGTTCAGAGGCATTAAGTATATTCATGATGTGCAATCATCAGCATCATCCATGCCTAGAACTTTTTCATCATCCCAGACTGAAACTCATTAAACAATAACTCCTCAGAGCTTACTTTCTAAGAGGGAAGATGATAAAAGTCTTAGCACTAGTCAAGTAACCTTGGTCAAAACCTTAAAAAGATATTAATTTAAAAAACAAATAGCCCTGGCTGGTGTGGCTCAGTAGATTGAGTGTCGGCCTGCAAACCAAAAGGTCGCCAGTTTGATTCCCAATCAGGACACATGCCTGGGTTGTGGGTCAGGTCCCCAGTAGGTGGTATGTGAGAGGCAACCACACACTGATGTTTCTCTCCTTCTCTTTCTCCTTCCCTTCCCCTTTCAATAAATAAATAAATAAATAAAATCTTTTAAAAATGCAAAGAAACAACACACAAATAGCTAACATTGAAAGGATGGTTTGTATGCACTCTAGTTACTAGATGTGAATATAATCACATTTTCTGGCCAACTTTGGGACCCCTACTTTAACAACAGGATTGAACATGGCCCTTGGGTTGACGCAGAAGCCATGCGATCGCCCTGACAGGGACTCTGTAGCTATTTTTCTGTTTCCCATTACAGAGTGACAGGGTTGCTGCACCCAAGCTCTCCAGTCTCAAATCATACACCAGGTCACCAGTGTAATGTTTTATATGACAACAGTTCATGATGTCAGCAACTTTTTCTCAATAAAAAAACAACGTATTATTTACTCTGTCTAGATGCATGCTCAGGTACTTCCATAGATCCCCAGAGGAAAATCTACTCTGATTTTAGGCTTTGAAAATTCCCCAGACAATACCCCAAATAAAAAAAGGGAAATCACTGCAGTTAAGGGAATTCTTAATACAATCATGCAAATGACATGCACTTGGTTCTGCTTTCCTCTGTGATTCTCTGACATCACTAAAATTAGGAAATCTGACACAAAGATGTGTGAATTTTCAAATTACAGCACAAGGCCCAGGGAGCAAAGGCTGAGTCTACAAACCAGAGAGGGAATCCAACCAGGGAGAGGACAGCTGGGCCAGAGGTACAGTTGCCTCTGCACTTCCACCCCAGCCCCGCCCCATGTGGTGCCAGAGGGCAGAGCCTGCCTCCACCCTCTCCTCCATAAGAGGAAGCAAGGTGGAGGCAAGGTGACAGGCAGAGGCAACAGGCAGCCATGACACAGGACCAGAGGACAAGAGTTGGCAAGCAGTGGGAAGACTCCCCATTTTTATAAAGAGAGCTGATCCTGTCCTCTCTAAGCCAAAAGATAATTCAGACATGCTACAGGCCAATGGTGTACTATCTCCTTACCTCTCAGTGTGGGGTAAGAAAAGCTTTTAAAGGGAGCATTGCAGTCCCCTTGCACCTTCCACAAGGAACTCCATTTGAGAAAGACATTGCTTAGGAGCTTTTTCAGGAAGCAGGGCATAAAGGCAAAACCCCAGCTCTCCCTGTCCTCCTCAGCAAACAGCTGAAGCCACTCTTCCTCATCACTATTCTTTCGGGCACCACATCAGAGACGGAAAGTTACTAGTCTCAGGTACTAATCCTTGTTCTTTCTCCATTCATGGCTGCATGCCTGGCTGTTTCCAGGTCACTGAATGCAGCGTTAGCACCACCTGAGATTTCTGGTTTGTTATAGAAGATCCCTGTGGAGGTACATGCTTCGGTGTTGCTCTGATATGTTTAGTAAGTATCTTCACAAACTGCTGCATTGATATTTAAGCTGCCAAACACCTGCACATGAACGCTCACAAAAGGAAAAAGTTTAAAGGTCTCTTTCTGCCACTCTTCCTCAACCTTGTTATTCCCTTTCATGGACTTAGACGTGAGAGCCCAAGAATCAGAAATGAGCATACAAAGTTTCTAAAGCAAGAATCTGCTTTTCCCCTGACATTTCTTCTGGTGAACAAGTCTCTCCAACATGCTCACCTATCAACAGCAGAAGTGGCCAACGTTTCACTGTCCTCACAGAACACTCCTGAGCTTCCAGAAGCTCTTACTGGTCTGTTATTGAGGAAATGTATGTATTCACTTGAAATTTAAATTAAAGATGTCTCCCAGGTGTGCTAATGGCCAAAGATAATAAAAACAAAATTCATGGAGATGATGGTTGCATCCAGGATAATAGAATAATCAATGGGCTTCTGAGTAGGGCACTTTGCCCACATTTACTTTCCTCTGAGAGCACTGGAGTAAGCAAAGCAGCAGCCAGGCCTCCCAGGACAGTGAGAGGCCTGCAGCAGGTTTCTGCCTGAGGTTTCAGGGATAGAAGGGGCAGAGCCAGGGCCTCTCGTGCTGCCCACTGGGCCCCGAGTGCCTGCCGGACTGCTCTGCAAATCCTGAGGGACAGAGTTGAGCAACAAACAAAAACGCCCTCAGGGGGCTCACATTCTAGCCCTGGGGAGAGGGACGCCCCCAAGCAGGTGTGTATAATGGCAGTAAGAGCTGAAAGGCAGGTGAGGAGGGTATATGGAGGCCAAGAGGCACTTTCCATAGGTAGTCAGGGATGACATCTGACAGGGGGACATTTGAGCCTAGATGTAAAGGAGGAGAAATGGCAGGTGTGTGAAGCTGGGAGGGATGCTCAGAGGGAGACAGTGAAGGGAGGGCAGCAAGCATGTCGCTGCAGGGGGAGCCTGTGCATTAGAGGGATAGCGCCACTGAGCACCATGAGACACGTGGCCAGCGCCCAGGCAGCCAGGGCAGAGGGGAGGGCAACGCCACCTGCAAAAGAGTAGGGCAAGATCTCAGGGCATGACTGCCCACTCCAACGGCTTTGCTCTTCGGTGAATGGAGAGCCCCTACAGGGTTTTAAGCACCGCAGTGACGTGACCTGTGTGTTAAAAGGCAGCTCTGGCTTCTGTTGAGAATGGAATGTGGGTGCAAACAAAGCAGAGCAACCAGTTGGGAAGCCCGTGCAAGGTAGGCAGTGGCACAGCTCAGGTGGTCCTGGAGGAGGCAAAGGCAGTTGGTTGGAGTCAACATTTAGGTTTAAGGTAGAAGTGATGGCATCTTGCCGATGGGCTACAGGATGTGAGAAAAGACATGTTCAAAGATGGTGCCATGGCTCTGGCCTGAGCAGCCAAAGGGATGCAGCTGCTCTCGAGTCAGATGGGAAGACTCGGGAAGAGCAGGTCTGGGGAGGAGTGAGACATGCCTGGGGCAGAACCAAGATTCAGTTTTGGATGTGTTATGTTTGAGGTGTCCAAGAGGGGTCCTGGTTAGAGACACAAACATGGATGCAATGAACACATGGTATTCATGGGAATGGACGTTATCACCTCCTGTGAGAACAGCAGGGAGTGTTGTCCATAAGGGAGTGTGCTGGAAATGTGGGGACATGTTTAGTTGTCACTATGATTGGAGGTGCTACTGATACTTAATAGGTGGGAGGACAAGGAGCCTAGATGTCCTACAATGACTGTGATATTCCTGCATAAAGACTGTTCCACATCCCCCACAGTTTTAACCTATTCTATAGACATTGATGTAGGTGGAATACTTCATCACGACTGGAGGCTAGAGTGTTCCCTTCATTTCATGTAGAAAAACCATGTACTTTGTGCACAGCTTTAAGATTCATTGACCTTGCTAAGAGTGACAAGGGGAGACTGCAGTTGGGGTCTGAGCTTTACCAAGAGTGTACAGCAATCGCATCCCTCCCTCAGTGTCCTTCACAGCACCTGACTCACAGACACAAGGGCCCAGAACTGGTCTGCATCACAGCTGTCATCCCAGTGTGCTAAGGAGCATTACAGGCACTTCATCACAGTCATGCTGGGCCACATGCAGATGGAAACACAGATTATTTCATTATAAACTAGTGTCTTTTTATAGCTAGGATATTATACTAATTCTTCAAAACCATGTGTGTAGGTAAGTTATGCTACCTCTGATTTCATTTCAGGGCAGTAAACCAGGTGTTGGATGTGACACAGTAGCTTGAAAAGAGCCGAGGCCCAAGGACTGTGCCTGCAGCCCACCCCAGATTAGAAGCCCAGGGTGGGGGAGGGTTGGCTGCAGAGGCTCTGAGGTGCTGCCCTGAGGGAGGAGACAACGGAGAAAGAGAACATTCCCAGACACAGGGCCTCGTCAACAGTGTTCATTCTGCTGACTGCCATGGAAGACGAGGATGGAGAACTGACCACTGGGTTACCAGCGCGTTCAGTGACCTGGACCCCCAACTAGTGGGGTGCTGGGGGTGACACTGACACAAGAGCCCACAGAGTCTAGAGAAGGAGATCTGAACCACTGTGAATCATTTTGCACATTTCCTTTCTCAATCCCAGGTGCCCCAGCCTCACCCCTTTTGGCTCTGCTCCTTTGGGTCAGGACAGGCTGATTCCCCTGGGACCTTCCTTGGAGGTTCTGTTCCAGCCCTGAGAGGCTACTAGCTTTGCTTACTGCCCTCCCCAGTCCTCCCGAGCAGGGTGCTGGATGCCCAGCTTCCTGGCCCTGGGTGTTTCAGTCAATACCTTACTGAATTGGGACTCAAAAGCCAGCGAGGTTGAAGACTTAGAACTCTTCATGCCAGAAGAGGCTGAGGGAAGGGGCCGTGCACGGTCGATCCCATGGGTCCCCGCTTTGGTGACTGGACTCCAGGCCTTGGCCGTGCTCCTCATGTTTGTCAAGTGGGTCCGTCTTGCTGTAGAAGAAATGAAGAGAAAAACACTTGTGTCCACCACTTGAACCTGATAAGTAACATTACAGAGCTTTATCCAGGTACCATATGCACCATTGTTATCGTGGAGAACCAGTGTGCCTGCCTGTGCTGCAAAGCAGCTCTCATCCTAAGGTGTTGCCCTTGCAGGAGGCTAATCTTCTAGCTTCACAACAGCTGCTGCCAAGCTATAAAAACATGTGTGCAACATCACTGATGTTCTGACATTACTTTTCAGCATACGATGGCTTCTTAGTCAGGGACACCTAATACAATGTTACTATATATCCATACACTACCTCTATTTCCCCATGTGAAACAGGCCAGCTTGAGCCAAGGCATACCATGTCCATAAGTTTTGCAGCTTTAGGGCTGACAATGGCACAACCTACCTACTTTTTAAATAGACATAAACAAATTACTTAAAAATTGGGTTTCACAGAAGCACAGCTTTTCTTCTTTTGGACAAACATGGATAACATTTACAAATTACTAGAGCATATTTTAACTGGTCAGACCTGACATTACAGGACAGAGTTACTGCTCTAACTAAAATATTTTATGAAATCAAAATTGTTCAAAGTAGCAGCATGCAGTTAAAGACCTATGGGGAAAATTGGCATACAAAGAGACATGGAAGGCAGGTGAGGTCCTGAAATCCACAATCAGTGTGTTGCCACTCCTGGGCGAGGCATGGCCGGCCACCTCTGCACCTCTCTGGGCCTGTTTCTTCCATCAATAGCACCACAAGACTGAATGAAATGCCCTCTAGGATCTCATCCAGCTCCGATCCCAACTCTGCCCATCCCCACGGACTCCAATTACCAGGAGTGTGAGGCAGAACACCAAAACCACAGATAATGCTCCATCCTTTCAAAGAAACAAATTTAAAAATGCACTTTAAAAAACACCAAAAGGTGATGGATAATTCCAGTGGCCACATTCACAGGACCCAAGGGGTCTAATTAACTGCCCCTGAGGGATGACGGCTGGTGTTAAGCAGCTCTGGGCCTCTTCCCCCATCGATGCTTCCCAGGATACCCCGTTAGCCCTCCATGAGAACAGCAACAGACTGCCTCCCCAGCCTTAGTCTGTGACCTCCTCCTGTTCTCCTCTACTTTTCCTGGCCAGAGGAGACCATTTCAACAGATGGAGTCTCTCAGCCAGGGCCACCCTGTTCCTATTCATACATTTTTTTTCACATCAAAGCAATTCAGTATATTTCCTGACCCTTGGTTGAAGTAAAGGCACCAGTCAATCCTCACAGAACAGCAGGGTGCACTGGGGAGAAGCATGACTGTGAAGTAGGAGAGAGAACACTGGAAGAGTCAGGTACAGAACCATTCAGGGCACTTACAAGCTTGCATAGGGAATCTGGTCAGTTTTTCCATCAACATTATTTTTTAGTGAAAAGTCACTACAATTAAAAAATAGTTCCAAAGATACCATGGAAAAACAGCTCTGTGTTTGCCCAAGGTGTAACAGAGTATGCTAAAAATTTACAGTTGGCTCATTGCTTTATAACAAATTCTGAAGCCAGTTTTATATTTCAAAATATAAAAACATTAGTGCTTGATTTCACAGGTGTCCACTTGTAATGAAAAAGGTTTGAGTCTGAATCCAAATGATTTTGAAGTTTTCAAGTTGCACTGGCTCATAAAAGGGGTCCTCGTACTTCCAGACCCATGTCCACATTATGTCCTTCCTGCCCAGTGATTTTCCTTCCACCCTGTGTCTTCCCTCTGCGTGATTACGATTCTCATTCAGGTCTTCATCGTGCGTGCCGCTCCACATTGGTAGATTTGTCTCTGTTCCTTTACATATTGAGACTGTCCATTACACATTTGCAAAAATATTCTTTCTTGGACACTGCTTCTATCACATTATCCCACTGGTCATAAACTTCAGCCTTGTCGGGGCCCATATTTTAGTCGTTCACTCATTTATCTGTTCATTCAACAAATATGTACTGAGTGTCTACTATGTACTAGGCACTCTTCTAGGCACTGAAAATACAACCACAAACAAAACGGACAAAAAAGAAAACCAGCGATCTCACGAAGCTTATATTGACTCACCAGAATCTAGCAGACCCTTCACTCTCTACCAACTATGCATAATTGGACCCTTCCCTCTTCTGTTCTGCCCACGTCTCCCAGTTCCCTCCTCACCAAGCAGGGACCTAGTTACTCTCCAACACAGATTCTCTGAGCCAAGTAGACTCTGTCTTCTTACTTCATTCCTGCTTGCCACCACTCTTCTCACTCTCCCATAAGAACACGCACCTTTGCTGGTCCTCACCCTTAGAATACCATCTCGCTCCTCATTCTGCAAATTTTGACTCAAATAGTGTAAAGAGTATTTTCCTCTCTGACAAATTCCTTCACCAGGTCTTCCCTGTACTACTCTGAGGTACACTTGATGGCAAATCCCTTTAAGTATTCATGAGTTGTTTCATAGGTTTAAGCTAGCTGTCTTCAGCTAAATAGATGATTTCAAAAATTCCAAGGTCTAAGAGAGTCAGTGAGGTACCACAGAAAGAGTCTGGGACCAGTAGTTGGGTGATGTGGTTTCTCTTCTGGCTCTGTTACCAGCCACCTAGTGTATAATCTGGGTGGGGCACCTTGACACATCATTTAACTGCCTCAGACTTCAGTATTCTCCCTCACTGAAATGAGGAGGGCTCACCAGAATCATGGGAGGTCTATTCAACTTCCCTTGCCATTCTTCAAGTCTATTACTTTTCATTCTGCAGTCACTCTTTTTTATAGCCAAATTTTTTAAATTGAATTTATTGAAGTGACATTGATTAATAAAATGATATAGGTTTCAGGTACACAATTCTACAACACATCATCTGCACACTGTGTTGTGTGTTCACCACCCCAGGTCAAGTCTCCTTCCATCACCATTTATCCCCTTTACCCTCTTCTACCTCCCCCCATCCCTCTTTCCCTCTGGTCATCATCACCATACTGTCGTCTGTGACCATGAAGTTTTTGGTTTGTTTTTTTTTTGCTTAGTCACTCACCTTTTTCACCCAGCTCCCCAGCAACTACCCTCCTCTCTGACAGCTATCAGTCTGTTCTCTGTATCTATGAGTCTGTTTCTATTTTGTTTGTTAGTTTATTTTGTTCATTAGATTCCACATATAAGTGAAATCATATGGTACTTGTCTTAACTCTGACTGGCTTATTCCACTTAGCATAATGGTCTCCAGGTCCACTCATGCTGTTACAAAAGGCAAGATTTTCTTTTTTACAGCTGAGTAGTATTCCATTGTGTAAATGTACCACAGCTTTTTTATCCATTCATCTACTGATGGGCACTGGGGCTGTTTCCAGATCTTGGCTATTGCAAATAACACTACAATGAATATAGGGGTGCATATAGTCTTTCAAATCAGTGTTTTTGGTTTCTTTGGATATATTCCCAGAAGTGGAATTGCTGGGTCATAAGGCAGTTCCACTTTTAATTTTCTGAGGAAACGCCTTACTGTTCTCCACAGTGGCTGCACCAGTCTGCATCCCCACTAACAGTGGATGAGGGCTTCTTTTTCTCCACATCCTCACCAATACTTGTTGTTTGTTGATTTATTGATGATAGCCATTCTGACAGGTGTGAAGAGGTGATATCTCATAGTGGTTTTCATTTGCATCTCTCTGATAGTGACATTAAGCATCTTTTCATGTCTACTGGCCATCTGTATGTCTTCCTGGGAGAAACGTCTACACAGGTCTTTTGCCCATTTTTAATTGGATAGGTTTTTTTTTTTTTTGGTGTTTAGTTTTATAAGTTCTTTATAAGTTTTGGATGTCATCCCCTTATCAGATGTATGGTTGGTGAATATGTTCTCCCATTCAGTTGGTTGTCCTTTCATTCTGTTGATGGTTTCCTTTGCTGTGCAAACACTTTTTTTAGTTTGATGTAGTCCTATTTGTTTATTTTTTTCTTTTGCTTCCTCTTCCTGAGAAGATATATCAGAAAATTTGCTATGAGAAATGTCCTAGATTTTACTGCCTTTGTTTTCTTCCAGGATTTTTATGTTTTTGAGTCTAACATTTAAGTTTTTAATCCATTTTTTAAAATCTTCACCTGAGGATATGCTTATTGGTTTGAGAGAGAGAAAGGAAGAGAAACATCAATGTGACAGAAACATTGATCATTTGCCTCCTGTACACACCCTGATATGTCTGCAATCCATTTTGAGTTTATTCTTTCTTTTCTTTTTTTTTTTTGGCTGGGTTTATCTTTTCTGCCTCAAAAAGCTTTATTGTTTCCATTTGGCCTAATGCATGGGAGAGGGCTCCAGGGTGGTTACAAGGAGGCCTAGTGGTTTGCGGGGGGGCTCAGGCAGAAGCCAGACACCTGGCGGACATACAGGGGTCCCTCAAAGGCCTCCGGGCTCCAAAGGCTCCTAGTCATGTTTCATGGGGGAGCCTTTTGAAGAGACTCTTGCCCACCCCAGCCTGAGGGCCAGCTGGACTGAGAAGGTGAGTCAGGTAGTTGCCCATATTCTTAATGAGTTATACCTCCTCATCCAGGAAGTAGTTCTCCAAGAAGTCACAGAGATGAGGGTCTGTGTAGGCAAAACTAGGGGCCTGCAGAGCTACAAGTGCCTGGGTCAGGTTCTTCTCCAAGGCCAAGGTGGCTTCCCTGGCATCCTGAGCATCAGCCTACTCATCATGGGAAGGCTTCAGCACATCCCAGAAGAGAACGTGGCCACCGCACTGGTTTTGCACTTTTAAGAGATGCTCAGTGCCCTTGTGCTTCTCAGCTGACTCTTGGAAGAAGTGGCTCACATCCTGCAGAGTCACATTGCATCAGTGGAAATAGAAGCCCAGAGAGAGGTAAGTGTAAGAGGCCCACAGATGCAGGTTGGCCAGGTAGTAGACGGCAGCCTCCACCTTGGTGGAATAATTCTGATGAATTTGAGAGCTCATGGTTATTCAGCAATGAGTTTAAGGTCAAAAAATGGTGCTCTCAGAGGCTGAGGATGGCTGAGGTGGTTCTGGTAGTGACAGGAATAGAGAGGTTGGAGGGTGGTCAGAGGCTGGGAAAAGGGGCGTCCATGGGTCTGTTCCATCCAAACACTGCCTAAGCAAAAGACAGACCTGGGGGACTGCTGAGGGCACTTCCTGAGTTTATGCTGGTATGTGGTATAAAACAGTAGTCTAGTTTCATCCTTTTTGGGGGGCATGTATCTGTCCAATTTTCCCAACACCATTTATTGAATAGTCTGTCTTTAACCCATTGTATGTCTTGCCTCCTTTGACAAATATTAATTTGACTACAAAGGTGTGGGTTTATTTCTGAGCTCTCTATTCTGTTCCATTGATCTATATGTCTGTTACACCAATACCATGCTGTTTTGATTACTGTTTTGTAGTACAGTTTGATATCAGGTAATGTGATTCCTCCAACTTTGTTCTTTCTCAGGACTGTTGTGGTTATTCAGGGTCTTTTGTGGTGTCATATACATTTTTGAAGTATTTGTTCTAGTTCTGTGAAATAAGCCATTGGTATCAAGGAATTGTGTTAAATCTATAGACTCCTTTGGGTAGTATGAACATTTTAATGATGTTAACTCTTCCTATTTATGAACTCAGTATATGTGTCCATTTATTTTTATTTGTTTCAGTTCTTTTCTTCAATGCCTTATAACTTTCCAAGTATAGGTCTTTTACACCTTGGCTAAATTTACTCCAAGGAAATTTTTTGGAAGCAATTTTGAAAGGGATTTTCTTAGTTTCCCTTTCTGATAGTTCATTATTGGTGTATAAAAATGCAACTGGATATTTATTTTGTATCCTCCTACTTTACCAAATTCATTTATCAGTTCTAGTAGTTTTTTTGTGGAATCTTTATGGTTCTGTACATATAGTATCATGCCATCTTCAAATAATGACAGTTTTACTTCTTCCTTTCCAATTCTGATGCCCTTTATTTCTTCTTCTTATCAGATGCTATGGCTATAACTTCTGGAACTATGCTGAATAAGTGTGGTGAAAACAGATATCCCTATCATGTTCCCAATCCAAAAGGTAATGTTTGTAGTTTTTGCCCATTGAGCATGATGTTGGCTGTGG
>VMDR010018170.1:0-19416 GCA_007922815.1 Macrotus californicus | reverse complement strand
GTTATATTTTGTTTGCTGTTTTCTTTTGTTGATTATGTTCCAGTTAAAGGTGAGATCATGTGGTATTTCTCCCTCACCGCCTGGCTTATTTCACTTAGCATAATGCTCTCTAGTTACATCCATGCTGTTGCAAAGGGTAGGATCTCCTTGTTTCTCTCTGCTGCGTAGAATTCCATTGTGTAAAGGTACCATGGTTTTTTCATCTACTCATTGACTGATGGGCACCTAGGTTGCTTCCAGCACTTGGCTATTGTAAATTGTGCTGCTATGAACATTGGGATGCATAGGTTCTTTTGGATTGGTGTTTCAGGGCTCTTAGGGTATAATCCCAGCAGTGGAATTGCTGGGTCAAAGGGCAATTCCATTTTTAGTTTTCTGAGGAAATTCCATACTGTTTTCCACAGTGGCTGCACCAGTCTGCAATCCCACCAACAGTGCACTAGGGTTCCCTTCTCTCCACATCCTCTCCATCACTTGTCTGTTGATTTGTTTATGATGGCCATTCTGACTGGTGTCAAGTGGTATCTCATGGTGGTTTTAATTTGCATCTCTCTGATGGCTAGTGATGCTGAGCATCTTTTCATATGTCTCTGTGCCCTCTGTATGTCCTCCTTGGAGAAGTGTCTGTTCAAGTCTTTTGCCCATTTTTTAATTGGATTTTTTGTCTTCCTGGAGTGGAGTCATATGAGTTCTTTATATATTTTGGAGATCAAACCCTTGTCCGAGGTATCATTGGCAAATATGTTTCCCCATATAGTTGGTTCTCTGTTCATTTGAATGCTGTTTTCTTTAGCCATGCAGAAGCTTTTTAATTTGATGAGGTCCCATTTGTTTATTCTTTCCTTTATGTCCCTTGCTTTAGGGGACACATCATTGAAGATGTTGCTGCGTGCAATATCTGATATTTTCCTGTCAATGTTTTCCTCTAGGACTTTTATGGTGTCATGGCATATATTTAAGTCTTTTATCCACCTTGAATTTATTTTTGTGTATGGTGGAAACTGGTGGTCGAGTTTCATTTCTTTGCATGTAGCTGTCCAAACCTCCCAACACCATTTGTTGAAGAGGCTATTTTTACTCTATTTTATGCTTCTTCTCCCTTTGTCGAATACTAATTGACCATAGAGACTTGGGTTTATTTCTGGGCTCTCTGTTCTGTTCCATTGGTCTATGTGTCTGTTCTTCTGCCAGTACCAGGCTGTTTTGATGACAGTGGTAAAATTGATGAGAGAGAGGCACCAAGTACAAGAGCTCTGCTCGGTGAAGCATTTCCTAACTGCTGCTTCTGCCCTGTCCAGGCAAATGACACCATCCGTGGTGTGGGCTCACACTTATTACCACTAATTGCCACAGGAGGGTGGCGCTGACCCCTCCTGAGTGGCCCGAGACCAGGAGGGGAAGGCCAGCAGTCCCCGTGGTTTACTGGGACCGTCGGGAAATCCCATGCAGAGAATCAATTTCCCTGTAAGTACGGGCCTGATAACAGCAAAAGGCACTCAGGTTTTTGTAGTAAATGAAGGCTTCCCAAGGACAGATCATTAATCCCTATTCCCTGCACCCCAGAAACTTGCCCTTTCCCGGACGTTATTTATCACACGCCACTGCTCGACCCGCCCCGTTTCTTGGCTGGGCTCGCAAATGACTTTTCCAAAGTCAGTTCCTGTAAGAGAGCAGAGCGAAGGATTGAAAGGTATTCTCAGTTCCTCGCTGGGGCATAGTAAAGGGCCTACAATAGGGTTCACAGGCGGCCCAGAGGCAGGCTTTGGTTCCCTTTTGTTCGCTGTTCTAAGTGGAAGTTTTTGCATGTTTTATCACTAAAGGGATTCATGAAAACAGAAAATGAACCCTGTGATTAGTGACCTTGCTTCCTGCCAGTGGAATTTCTGGGAAAGGAAAAGGGGTTTAATGCATCGAGTTACCAGGCACTGGTTTCTGTCACAGTCCCTTTCATGTGACGGCCTGAGGTGTTTTGGAGTTAGGGACTCTGCTGATCATCTGTTGGAAGCACCAGACTCTCGAGAGACCGTATGCACATGCACACATGTTTACCTGCGCCCCCCCTCTGCCAGGGATGGGTCCCATCTAAGTTCAAGGACCACAGGCAAACACTAGGCTGTTCAGGGCCAGGCTGATGCTCTTATTGACAGAGGGTGGCGCCAGCGTTCCTTTGTCCCAGGCTGAGGAAGTCTCTTCCTCCACTCCCCGAGACCTGGTGGAAACATCTGCACCACACTCAGCCCGTTGATCCCTCCCTCCAGTGGCCATGAAGCAAGTGATTAAATTGTTTTAATTAGCTCATGTGGCTGTCTGCCTCAAGTCTTTTCCCTAAAATTCTCAGAACATGTCCACCCCTTCAGTTCTTCAACCATCTGAGTCTGCCCACACCGCTGGCCAGCGAGCAGGGAACGCAGAGAATGTCACAGTTCTGACTTCTGTGCCCCCCTCCTCCTGTGAACCTGTCTTCAGCCTGTCCCTTGAAGTCCCTTCCTTATGACTTAGCTTCTCCCAGCGATGCCCACAGCATGGCACACGGACAAAAGCCAGGCTGCCAGAATCCTGAATCCAGCTGGGATCTTGGCGTCTTGCCCTGAGAGAGTCACCACCCCAGAGGACTGGATCTGCCCTTCACAAGGTACCTTGGGAAAGCACTCTCCCTCTCGTTGGCCATGACATTGCAGGTAAAGAAAATGAAACACACAAACCAATAGCCACGTTTCAGCCACTACATGTGGTTAAAAACTCATCTGACTCTTGAGAAGTAGAATATGCCCAAAGAGATAAAGATTTTTTTCCTTCCAACTCTTTAGAAGGAGCATAAACTTGGACATATCGTCCCCTGGGAGGACTGCCTACAACAAAGGAAACCTGAATGGGCTTTGGACTGCTCCTTAGACACCCCCATGTTTCCTTATAAGACAGTGAGTTGAAAGCCTGGTTTGGTTGAAGGTATGTGGGAAGACAATTAAATAACAAAACATTTTTTCATAGTAAGAGCAAAGCCTACAAATGTGAGCATAATTTTATAGTTAGTCCTAGGACACAGACATAAGAATATCAGATAAGGAAAAAAGATCAGGAAAGTCTGCAACTCACAGGAAGAAAGTTCTTCTGGTCACTAGATTTTGGTGCCAGATCATGAAGAAGAGAGAGGTAAGACTTTACTATTCTCCCTCCTCTTTCCCTTCTGAACTGAGTCTCAGAAGAGAGGTTGCAATAGAGATCGTGCAGGAAATGTGGGTGGAGGGGTGCAGATCCTAGGCAGGAAGCTTGTCTCTTACTTTTGTGGACAGAGCCTGGAAGATCCCTTGTCTCTCAAGAGTTGGATGCAAGGTGCAGCATCTAACATGCCGGTGCTTGGTCAGCCAAGTAAAGGCTGCTGAGGGTGGAGCCCAGGTATATTAACTGAGATGGGTGCAGGTTGATTCAGCAGAGGAGAATCAGGCTTTTACAGAGATGAAAAACCAACTAGAAATTAAACCAGCTCTGCACTCCTAAGCAGCCCACTCCCCTAGTCATCCTCTACCCAAACATTCATATTACATGCATTTCTTTTACCTTCAGATGCAACATGGGAAGAGGGGAAACAGAGAACAACATCTAAATACTGAATAATGAACAAGAGAGATTGTGGATTCTTTGATGGGAAAAAGCCTTGTATTTTCATCAAGAATGGAGGTGAGATAACGTGAAATTGGTTACAAAAAATGAAGTTACATATTTGCAGAAATTAGTAAATTTTGAATCCAACTTAATTGCAGTGTTAAAAACAGAAGATAGAACAGATACAACTCTGTGGAGTTACTTGGGATAAATGGAACACATATGCAAATATACAAGGTTTGTCCAGAAGGTACCCAGCCATGTAATATGAAAAATAGAGAGATTTATTGAAGAAGATATAAGATACAAAAAACATTGTGCATAGGACAATGACACTTCAGTCCCCTTCAAAGTAGGCACCTTGACACCTCACACAGTTCTCCCGAGCGCATCAGCTGCCCCATCATATTTTTCTGAATCTCATCAATGTTCTGAAATCTCTTCCCTTTCAAAGGTGATTTTAGTTTGGGGAAAAGCCAGAAGTCACAGGGCACCACCAAATCTGGGCTGTAAGGGGTCTGAGTCACCTGGGTGATTTTATGTTTTGCTAAAACACTCTGCATGAGATGTGATGCATGAACAGGCGTGTTGTGATGATGAAGCTGCCAATCACCAGTTGCCCATAGCTGCAGCCTTCGGAATCATCTGAATAGTTTCCGTAGAGGAATTTTCAAGCTTAATGCAAAATCTGATGCAGATTTGTGGCTCTACTTGGTCAGTCATTTTGAATGCAACAACCACACATTATACATGCTCACTCAATGGCGTCTACCGCCCCCACTGACTAGGACAGTGAAGTTGTCATTGTTCACACATGTGCATTCCAGTCCACTCTCCTTGGCTGCCAGCTTACATCAATGTTGTGCAAACTGTTCTCGTTATATTAACAATGGCTGGAATTTTTCCAGACAGACCTCATATGTCAATGTCCTCAATACTTTAACTCACATAAACTCATTCAATGCATTTCATCTACCTTTAACACCCCTTTAGAAACATGCTACTTCAATGGCTTAATTTTTATATTTCTACATCATACTACCATGCCCATTTGGTATACTTTATAAGGTATCCAATTAGCTTGCAGGTACCCATGAGTTTTCTTTTCTGAGGAGAATGAATAATGTTGAATCTGTATGTCCCATGTAAACCATGGATAATATTCCAAAGGATATATACATGATACCGAGGGACATTAAAAATTATTAAACCCATGTAAGTGCAGTGGTTCATTTACACCAAACACACAACTCCCCATTATGCAGGTTGTACGTGTACTTTTTGAAGAAGAAAAAACTTGAGTGTAATAAGAGAACTCTGTTTAAAAAAAAAAAAAAGGTTTGAAAGGCATACAAATTGACTTGCTAATCAGTGAACCTAAACTAAAAGCATCTCCTTTAGTTTTCAGTAGGAAGTTACACTAATTACTAATTTATCAGTGGTTCAATATGATAAACAGACACACACTTACACCCCCCCTTGTTAAGACAGGTCCACGTCTGCCAGAGAAATACTGAGCAGTCCATTGCTTCCATCCCCCATAGCAAGTGTTAGAGCACGGCTCTGCTGAAATGTCACATTCCGCTTTTGAGATTCTCAGAAGATTTAGGCATTTTAATGTTTTCTAGCTGTTCCTCTATTAATGGATATACTTCAACAGCAGTGTAGGAATAGTAAACTAATTCTTCAGAATGCCACCTGTTGGGTCTGCTCAGCTCTGTTCTTTGATGCCAACTGATTGATTATGCTATGAGGCTTCTCTCCAGGAGGACCGTCAGAGCACAACGCTGTCAGGTCCAACCCATCACACCTACGGTGTTTTGTTGGCAGTGTATCCTGGTATTCACCCTGGAAGGGATACTGATCCCTTAAGATGCTTCATACCACCACATTCATGGGTCATAAGTTTTCATCACATAATTCACATATATGCACAGTCCAATTAAATGAAAAACTAGTAAGTTTAGGAAAAAATCATAACGGGAGCTATTCCTTGGGAAACTGACATTGTCATCTTCAGACATTCCATACTCTTAAAAAAATAGCTTTCTTTATAATCAGTCTGTGCTATTATTGACAAAATTGTCTAATAATATCATTCCCCAGACTTTCTTAACCAAGACACAAAACATTATTTCGGTTACTATATCATCTTGGAGAAAATGAACTCAGTGCTGGCTAAAACTTTGTAATATAAACTTAAAATAAAAAGATAATTCTCTTCTGAAACTTTTTTTCTAATTACTGAGAATAGCCTGAGGTCTGTTCTTTCCATGAAATATTAATATTTTACTTTAATGTTTTTTTCTTCATTTTGGAATCACTAATAAGTACTCTATACTTTTCAAATGGTTGAGTCTGAAACCTACCTTTAGAGTTAAAAAAGTAATGGCTTTTCACAATAAGTGGACCCTACCCAAAGACAAATGATCCTCTCAGCAGTAACTGTGAAGCTTAAATTCAAGGGCGTATCACTGAGCAGGTATATCATTATGCCTATAGGGCAACCAGCACAATAACACTGCATTGATTTCCTGGTGCTGCTGTAGTAAGTGACCACAAATTTAGTGTCGTAGAACAACACAGCTTTATTCTCTTGCAGTTCTGCACACCAGATTCTGACATAGGTCTCACTGGGCAAAAGTCGAAATCTCAGCAGGGCTGCATTTTTTCCCAGAGGCTCTCGAGAAGAATTCATTTCCTTGCCTTTTCCACCTTCTAAAGGCTGCCTGAATTCCTTGGCTCACAGCCGCATTTTGCATCTTCAAAGCTAGCAGTTTTCCACAGCCACATCTCCCCCTGATTCTGAACTCTGCCTCCCTCTTCCACGTTTAAGGACCCTCTGATGACATTGGACTCACCTGGATTGTCCAGGACACTATTCCTATCCTCAGCTGATTAACCATCCTAATTCCATCTTCTTAATACCTTACTTCTCCTGTTTCTTGCAAGCTAACACATTCACAGGTTATAGGGATGAGAATGTGAACATCTTTAGGTCCACATGTTGCCTACCATGGAAAGCAAAGTACATAAGGGCATTGGCAGAAAAACTTGATTCTGTACATTAATAACTGACCAATTTTTGTCAGCTTCCTGTATATCTAAGAGTCTTTTGACTTGACAAAAATAAAACCCAAATTATGCCACAAGGTAGAAAGACAGGGTTTCTCTCTGACAATCAGCAATGACCCAAAACAGCCACAGAAAGTATGAAAAGAAGTGACAAAGAGGCCAATCTTGGCACAAGCAGCAGGCACTGGGTGCCATTCACAAAGAGGAAGCACTTTGGTGATCCTCGGATACAGAATGCTTCCTTACTCATAAATCCACCTCTATTTGCAAAGAGTTTCCAGGTTTCTGGCCTGTCTTAATTAGGAAATATACATATCCTCAGTATTTTTCAAATGCTGGGTCATCTACTAATTACTATATAATGGAATGAAAACTGTCAAGTTAAGAGTATCAATAGGTTCTTATTCTGAATTAACTTTCTTCTTGCTGCCTTTTAAGTTATATCCAGATTTGGTAGGCAAAGAGGGGGAATCATATGGATAAACAAAGTAGAAACGAGCAAGTTATTTTACCCTATATGCCAAGGTTGCAGGTTTGATCCCCGATCAAGGTACATATAGGAATAAGCCAGCGAATGCATAGGTAGACGGAACAGCAAGCTGATGTTTCTCTCTCTCTCTCTCTCTCCATTCCTCTCTCTCTCTCAAATCAATAAATAAATTGTATAAATAATAAATGAATGAATAAATAAATAGAATAAAGAAAATAGTTATAGTATAAGTAGATAACCCAAGGCCAGAGATACTATGGCTTAGCCTCCAGTTTCACCAGCGGTTTCCATAATGTTGATGTTGCTGTTCACTGCTTTTCACGGCTTCAATTCCCACCTTCTTTCCCTTCTCCTCATATTACCCGCTTTACTTGGTGTATTTCTGTGGGTATGTTTGATTCTTTAAAATATGTAATGTTTTTCTTTCCATAAACGGTATCTATGAATTTTACCCTGGTTCTAACACTTTTGTTATTCAACACTGTGTTTTAAAGATCCGTGTTGCATTATGTTCACGTCATCCATTACTCCCAAATGCTCTGTGATATGCAGCACACTTTACTCTCTCATTCTTCTGCTGTTAAACACTAGCTGCTTTCAACTACTCTTTCCAACCACTAGCATAGGCTTCTCTGGTTATATGAGGGCAGGGGTGGTCACAGCATAACAAGCAATCTTCATTTCACTGAGCAGTACATATTAATGCTCCACCCACGCGGGATATGTTCCCACAAGCATTTTTGCTCACATTTGCTGTCCAGAAGCTCATCAAACAGCAAAGTCCCATTCTGAAGTGGTGGAGTTAACTGTCTCTCAACTTTGTATCACATTGTCACTTGCTTGTGCAAGATACTCACAATCCTCATGTAAATACAGCTCTGACATCCTTGGACCCTCCCTTCTGGAATTAGCCTGAATCCAAGGGCTGGACCAGAAGGAGATGCTGTGCCACCCACCACCGAATCTGTCTATCCCTCCCCACAGTGAGCCTCTGCACCCAAGCGAACTATACTCTCTTCTTCCAGTTATGAAACGACAGCCCCACAGTGATCAACATGTGTATACGAACGATTGGGGAAAATGTTGAACACTCTCCCCCAACACATGCACACCCCGACTCCACACCCACTGATGATCACAGCCAGAAGAGAGTCTGGGCCGCAGCTCAGCCAGACAAATGTGATTTCTTATGCTTGTTCACACACAAATACAAAGCTACGAGAAAGCTTCATTCCAAGACCTTTATAGCTCAATAATGTACATCCTATTTCAGCTTAGAAACTGTGAAGCAGATCGGGTCTGTGAGATCATAGGATTAATCAGCCTTAAACATGCCATAAATATTTTGAACTAGTTTCTCTCCCTCACATTAATCATGAGGTGAGAATAGCCCCATTTTAAGTACGCAGATGCTGCTAAGGCACATTGTTCCATGCGTGTGTTACACTAAAAGCATAGAAAAAAAGCACTTCTGTCAAAGTAAGTGAATCTCAGAATTACCAGAAGAGAACTTTCTCAAGCATAACTGTTCAAGTACATCTAAGAGAGTTGTGTTATCACATTTGAACAACACATCTTATGATTTTTGACAATTTATGAAACATTTTTATTTAAACAATGTCTCTGGTTCTTCACAATCACTTTATCAGGTAAATATCATTATGATCTCAATTTTAAATGACCTCCCCAAGGTCAATTGGCCAAGAATTCAGACTCAAACACTAACCAACATCTTCTGAATGAAAAAGAACTGCACTCTTTTCCAATAACAACCTTTTTTAAAAAAAACCTATTCAATTTTATAACATTTAAGTCCATACCTTATATAAAACCCTTACTTTGTACTTCCTCCTATAATAACAAATAACTTAAGTAATCATTTAAACCTTTCTCTTCTGGATATTAAATTTCAAAACCCAAAATACGCTTCAGGTAATTTTTGTGCTTCTCTAATTTTTCATTCTTCCATTTTTTAATTTACTCCACTCAATTTTTAATCCTCTAAACTTCAAAGGAAAAAAAGCAGGAACAGGTATCTGATTTTTTAAAAAATGAGCCATAGTTTTAGTTTTAAAGTTTTAGCAGTTACTGAGGTAGAACGGATATGCAAACAAATGCACATGTTTAATGTGTAATTTGATGATCTCAGACACAGGCTAACACCTGTGATAACATCACCACGATCAACAGGCACATCCAATACCTCTCAGTCTCTTTGTGCCCCTTCGGTTTTTAGTTGTTGTTTGTACCAAGAACACTTAGCATCAGATCTGCCCCCTAACAAAAGCTGACGTGCATGATACCGTGTTGTTAACTGTAGGCGCTGTGCTGTACAGCGGATGTCTGGGTTATATTCATCTTGCATGACGGCAACTCCCCACCCCCCACCCTGCCCTGGCCCCTAGCAACCACTGCTGTTCTCTGCAGGTCCAGGAACTGGACTAGTGTAGATTCTACATGAGGGAAATCATTCAGCCCTTGTCTTTCTGTGTTTGCCTTCTTTCACTTAGCATGCTATCCTTCAGGTTCATCCATGCTATGATGAATGACGGGATTTCCTTCTTCTCTTTGATTTTTAAATACAATGCTTTGTTTGGTTTTTGTTTTTAACTCCAACGTAGGATGACAACTAGGGAAAAAGAGTGAAGTGTTAATGTGCACGGGACTGCAAACAGTACACCTGTCTTTTCATGAAAACATATGGTATACTTTTTGTCATGCACTTCTATTTTCTCTAAGCAAATTATGGGTTTATCTTTCATGCCCCATCTACCAGGTGCTGGTATCCCTCCTGACAACCTCTGACCTTCCTGGGAACTCCACACTTCACTCTGGGCCTGCCTCTCTTTGCATATCCTCATGTTCTAGACCAGGAGTTGAAAACTACAACTCAGGGGCCAAATCCAGCCCATCAATCAGCTTTTGTCAATAAAACTTTATTGGTGCATGGCCATGGCCATTTGTATACAGATGGCCTATGAGTGCTTCCTCTCTATAAAGGTAGACCTGAGAATTTGTTACAGAGACTGCACGGCCCGCAAAGCCTGCAATATTTATTATTTGGCTCATTACAGGAAAAGTTTGTTTGCTGATACCTGCTCCAGACTAATACTTGCATCAGATTCACTTGTGGAAAATTTTGAAAATACAATGTGCTCAGGCCTCATGTGCAAACATTCTACTTTATTAGGCCTGTGCAGGCTCTGGATATACATGTGAAGGCTGACCTGTGTCCAGAGGTGACTTGGGTATACACCCCCAGTTCAGGGTCCACAGTCTGAGAAGGCCTCACAAACACAGAGCCGAGTCACAGACAGTGAGGAATAGGGCAGCGCAGTATCCGTGGGGCTGCTGAGCTGAGCTGAGAGCACGGCAGTTACGAAGGCCCTGCTCTGGCAACATATTTGTATGTTCACAAGGAAGCAAGGAAGTCAGTGCGACTGGAGCGGCATGGAGGAGGCAGACCGGAAGGCTGGGGCCCATCCCAAGAGGCACTCAAGTCATGATGTAGGGACCATTGTAAGAGCTTTAGTTGATCCTGAATGGGATGGAGGCCATGCGAGGGTACGCAATACAGGAAGAACATGATATAATGCATATTCAAAAGAATCACTCAAGACTTGTTGGAACTTGTGATTAAAGGGCCTTAGACCTGGAGTCACTGATAGCATAGCTGTCACCCACAGAGGAGGGGTCCTCTATGGATGACGGATCTACCCTCTGTGTCTGTACCCTACTGATCGCTTTCTTCATTTATTTCTGTGTAATTGCACCATTTTTTATTTACTGCATAGTGAGTTTAATTTCATTGACCAATCATTTAGCTCTTTCAAGATTAAAACACATACTCACATGTTTGTTTTTTTTAATTGTTGACGGGAGAGTCTTAAACTTCTCCAAGCCAAGACATTGCATGTCCAGAGGTGATTGGGCAGACTCCAGAAAGTGTTGAACTGATCTGGAAAACTAGGCAAATGTATCACCCAGAACCCACAACTGAAAATAACTAACTCCTAGGATGATCCTGTCCTGTCTAATGGTAACCCAGTAGCACCAAAGTCACTGTCCT
This sequence comes from Macrotus californicus, assembly GCA_007922815.1. Lineage (NCBI taxonomy): Eukaryota > Metazoa > Chordata > Mammalia > Chiroptera > Phyllostomidae > Macrotus > Macrotus californicus. The sequence continues at coordinate 8,182 of VMDR010018170.1, read as the reverse complement.
AGGGATTTCATCAGGCTCCGCCTGCTCTCCTTCTCATGCAATCAGATCACATGCGTGACCCGTTGGCTTGAATTCTTCACCTAGCACCACTTCATCTTTAAGTCTGCAAGCAAGCACAAGGGTGTGCTTTGAGGAAGGAGAACATGCAGATGAGCTTGTTGATTGGCTGATGCTATGAATCTATCCTAGCTGGAGATTTGTCACCTTAATTTCCAGGAGATTAGGAGTTGAGTGGTTTGCTGAAAAGTATTTCAATCTGCTGATCTGGAATTCTAATTTCTGGTTGGAGGCAGAGTGCCTACAGAGGGCAAAAGTTCGGAGCCTGTGAGGGACAATGCCACTGAAAAGAAATTTTCCTGCAAAAGTCCTATTATGAGGAGTTGCCCGTGGCAGTTCTCAGTGCTTTTGCTGGGAAGCTGGACAGCTTTTACTGATACTGTCGCTGTGCACTGGTTACCGCCGGTGCCCTGGGCACGCTGTTCTCTGCATTTGGATACGGTCATTTACTGCCAGTTTATTCAAGTCGTTCCAGGCTCACAACCAACATTATCTTCAAAAAACAATAAGTGATGGTGGAGCTTTCTGTACAAAGAAAGCACACAGAGAGAAATGGAACTTGACAAGCATTCAAAAGGGTCTGCCAGAACTTAACTCCTCAGTGTGCCATGGCCAAGGGCGGGCAAATAACCACAGAAGCACCAAATTGGCCTCTGAATAGGAAAATAAACAAATGAAAAAAAAATATGAAGAAAAAGGTGGAAGGGGAAACAACAAACCTGGACCAGAACGGAAGCAGGACTGCATTTTCACATGCCAAAAATTCTAATTAGACAAGGAATTGCAAACCGACAGCCAGATGTTATGAACTGTGAAGAAATACACAGAAACTTGAGAAAGGGCTGTCTGGAGTTTTATAAAGGGTGACCCCGCGAAAGCAGGGTGCGATATAAATGACATTTCCCTACAAAGGTGCCTGACTTCTTACTTCTCACTGTGTCCACCGACTTGAACCAGGGGGTGTTATAAGCAACCTTGAAACCTTTTACATGAAGATAATATTATTCTTTGGTGGACTGGCTTCAACTGCCAGGAGGCAGACAGAAAGACTAAAGCACAATTTGGGGCTATTTTATTTTCTGGTTTTGGTGGGAAAAAACAGAGATAATGAAAAAACAGCCTGGATCTTCCTTACTGATCAATTGTCCATTTCTGCCCTCATTTCCAGAATGCTACCATTTCCCTCACTTATGTAACCAGCAAACTCACTGCCTCTCTGGCTAATAATAGCATCCTGGTTCCTGTTATCAACTTGATCTGCAAACTGCCTCTCTGACAGCACTTTTTTTTTTCCCAGGGAAAGCCAAATACCACTGACATTTAGAGAAGCCATCTGAAGAATTTCAGTAAAGGAAATTGATATTTCCCATCCCAATCAGGCAATGCTCTGGAATTAAGAAAACGCTAAGGGCTATTTAAAAATAAATATGAGGGGGACATACATACAAAGAGAATGAGTGGCCTGTGGGGTTAGTTTGTGCTTTTTATTGTATATTTTAATGACTTCAATTGAAGTCTCAGAGAAGTGTTTCCTATTAAATGCAACCTTTAATGTAGGTTTTTCTCTTGAAGCAATCATAGATTTGGTTCCACTCTCGGAAGTTTAGGGAACCGGATGGCACCGAGGTATGAATTAAGGACTCCCTGAGCCGAACTGGGCGAGCCTCGAACAGAACAGCGGGATGAACGGACACTCTACACAAATCTCCACTTCATGACTTCCAGTCTGTCTTTTAACTGTTCAAGTGGCTTAATCCTTTGCTTCTAGAACAAGCCACTAGGCTCTGAGTTCCTCCTGGGTGCACAGGTCCCTGCTCAAAGTTGGAGCATGCTGTCTGCGGTGGTTTCCTAGGGCCATCTCAAAAAATTACTATAAAGTGTGATTTAAAATGCCAAGAACATGTTTTCTCACACTTGGGTGGGAGCGGTTAGAAATTCAAAACCAGGGTTTGAGGGGCTGCGGTTTCTCCAAAGCCTCCAGGGAAAAAATCCTTCCCAGCCTCTTCCAGCTTCTGGTAGCTCAGTCCTTCTCATTTCTTAGCTTGTAGCTACATCCATCCAATGTCCTCCTCTGTGGTCACATGTCACCCTCCTGGGTATCCAAATTCCCCTCTCCTTTCTCTTAGAAAGACACCAGTCACTGGATTAGGTGAACCAGTAGGACCTCATTTAATTTGCAAACATCCCATTTTCAAATCAGGTCACGCTCGCAGGTTCCAGGTGGCCATGAATGTAGGGGTGGGGGACCTCATGGGTACAGAGCCAGGTCACACCCAGTAGGCGCCACACCCCTTCGTTCTCATGTCACGTAAGCTCAGCCCATCCAGATGTCCTTGGCCAGCGTGGTCCCACCAGCATCACTGTATGCCCTGAGCACAGTGCCCCTCCCCTCCTGGAGCCTCAGACAGAAGGAACGGCACACACACGCCTTGTCCTGAGCTCCTGCCACCCCTCGCCATTTCCTTCTCCATGTCTCTTCCCAGAGCCTGACCTTCCACTCTGCACACATACAGACAGTTGTTAATGCCTGCTCATTGCAGCCTTCACAGCCAAGGCTTTTCCAGGGAAACAGGTGCCTGAATACATCCTGTATCAGACATGTACAGCCAATGAGAATGACACACATCCCTAAGTAGCATCACTATAGGAAATTCTATGGGTCATGGACCAGCATTATCAGGAGAAATATCTCTGTACACTCACCTAACTCTGTGGATGGAGCCAGGGGCAGCAACTTGGGGTGAGCACCTGTCCAAGCTGGGTGCTCACATGCCTGCCCAGTGATTGTTCCAACTCCAAGGAGGATAGTTCTCCAGGCCTCTTCCTCCCCAGTCCCATCCTTGGAAGACTTGGATGATACTAGCAGTCAAGTTTCCTACCATGTGAAAGCAAAGAAAGCAGGCAAAGCTAATGCAAAGCAGGGCTGAATGAAGGGGGAGAGATTCCTACCAACAGTTAAGGGCCTAGGCTGTGTCTCTCATTTCATGTTCTCCGGATTCTGTGAATGAACAAATTCCTTCCACTGAGACGAAACCAGGTGCATTTATGTTTTTCCCACTAAAACAACCTAAGAACAAACTAGCACATGTATGGCTTTGACAAAATGTTAAAATTAAAAAGAATTTGTATATTTTTATCAGTTGAATTGGGACCCCCCCCCCCAAAGAAAACATTTTGGGGTCCTAACTCCCACTGCCTCAGAAGGCATCCGTTGTTAGAGACAAGATTTTTCACAGAGGTAATCAAGTTAAGGTGAGATCTTGGGAGGTGGTGCGGTACTAAACCAATACGACCAGGGTCCTCATAAAAAGGGGAAATTTGGACGCAGAAACAGGCACACATTGAGGGAAGACAACATGAAGAGATGATGTCTACAAGCCAAAGAGAGAGATCTGGAATAGACCCTTCCCTAAGAGCCTCAGAAAAAACCAACCCTGTCATCACCTTGGTTTTGGACTTCTCACCTCCAGAACTGTGAGGCAATGGATTTTGGTTGTTCACATTACAGAGTTTGTCACATTTAGCCCTAGAAAATGAATGTAGACATTACTTATTAACTCCTCCATGACAAGTAAGGAAACACGTAAGGAAACATTAGGCAGAGAGGTAAGCCTGCCTAATGTCCCATTTAATGTTGAAAAAGCTACAATCTGAATGCTCACCTCATAATTTATAGTGCTGTATTTATTCCTATCATTGTATCCTATTTCTTAGCCCAAAAGTTTTCATGAAAACTTCAAACACACACTTTTTTCAGGAAGATATAAAAAAGATAACAATAACCCTGAAAAATAAATAAATTAGAAGAAAGAAGACTACACAGCCTGGACACTCATATTTATAACAGCTGTCATGATATAAAGTCAAATCTTTTAGCTGAACATTCTCATTTAAAACCAATTCACATGAAGAATGAGGAGTCATTTCCCCCAAGAACAGCTCAGTGAGAGAAATTGGATTGAGTAGAAAGCGTGTGAACACGTCAGAGTTCAGGCTGGGTAGGGGGGTTTCTACTGTAATTTTAGGCAAAAAAAAAAAAATTCACCCAAGCTAGGGAAACAGGGAAGTTACATTTACATTTTCTGAATAGAAGAAAAACAAATGTTCAGCTCAAGAAAACTTGTTTACTTTATATAAAAACTAGATAAAATTTTGAAACTAATTCACCTGCAGTTTTGTTGCTAAGAAGAAATTTATTTTTTCCTTCCCTACTAACACTCACCAGCTGTAGACAGCTTCCAAAATCTCCTGCTATTCCTTTTGGCCAGATTTCCCATATAGAATGGCCTCAAAATATTTGATTCACCTTGGTGATTTTGAGTGATATAATGTGTTTATCTTACAGTGTCAGGGAACCCCTAATATATTTATATTGAAATTGTTTTCCATATTCTTTCACTTTAAGAATCTAACACAGTTTAAAGTAAACAAAAAAGCTTTGTGTCTGACCCCTGAACTGTTTAATGTCTTAAGAGCGCAGAGTGAGTAGGATTCTGATTATGGGATATTACCAGCCTATGCAAGTCACGTAACACTCCAAAGCAAAAGCTCCTGGTCTGTGGCTGCATAGCAGGGTGGAAAGGAGAAAAGAACCAGGACCTGAGAGCCTACCCATTACCTCCTGAGTAAATCTGGGTGTTATTCTGCAGGTGACTTTAAGCAGGAGTCCCCTGTGAGTCACTTTTCAGAAACATCCTCTGGTCCCAGAGTGAGAGAAGGATTGGTGAGGAGTGAGTCTGGAAGCCAAGTACTGCATATCCTCTCTCTCTCCTCTCTAAAAACTCCACATTTACTTAGAAACTCAAACATCCCTCAGATCTGACTGTCCTCCACTCACCTCTAGTCAGAGTCCTTGTAATTCACAGGAAGTCAAGTCAACATGTAGATTTACCCTCCCCGCCCCCAATCTACATGTCCTCTCCATTCTGCCCCTCCATTGGCCACAGCAGCAAACAATAGAAGTGTCAGCCACTACAACCTCCAGTGGCACCTTGTCTCCTGTAGAATCAATTACTCTTTCTTGCCTGCCCTCCAGACTTACCAGGTGATGAGCAAAGCAATGTAAATAATCCCAGTATCAACACCAATGCCAATCAGCCTGGCCACGCTCCTACAGTGTGATGACCGGATTCCCAGCTGCTCCAGTCACTCCATGTCTGCTAGAAGCATACTGAGACTCAGTAACTCTCTCCACTGTATTCATCAACTCTGTTGGTCACACAGCCAGAGACATCTTCCCTCCCGACTTCATCCTGGAAATGGTGTCGCACTGCGTTGATGCCAGCCCCAGAAGACCAAGGCCGTCCCTCAGGGAGCCCCATAGTACTTCCTAAAAGTAACATCTTGGATACTTCTTCACCCTTCTATGTAGCCAGAGCAAATACCTTCTGCCCTCTGGAATTCAAGATCTTCTCTTCTCCGCAGAGCCAAGCAGAATCATGGAGCCATGGCTAAACTCACACCTGCAGAGCCAAAGCTCCCTATATTCTAACACCGACTGCCCCTCCATAGGTGTGTGGCCTATGGCTAATATTACTAGGCTCTGTGGTTCATGTTTGCTTAGTTTTTCTTGTGTAGAGTGGGAACAATTATATTGATTAGAAAAAAAAGTTTCCTAAGATTTACACAAGATGATGCATGTAAGGAATTTAGCACAGTGCCTGAAACAGACCATCATTACTCAGTACATGTAAGTAATTAATATAATAAGGCCCCTCTTTCTATCATCACACCCATATAGAGACAAGGAACCATGGGAGAAGGAAAATAATTCTCAAGCTGTTAATGATTAATGATCTATTAATCTCTTTAACAATAGATCTACTGGTGATTACTTTGTTCATGCAAATACTATAGGATAATTCTGCCTATTTTTCTTTTGGAGAGTTCATTTACAAGGATACTTTTTTATGTCTGAAGACATTAAAAGTCCTATGGAATCACAGGTAAAATCATAAGGTACTCTCCCAATTTCCTTCATTTCCTTATTTAAATTAATTTAGCAATGTACTAATGTCACGCTAATAACTTACATTTCAGTTGAACTAGCATTACCTCTTAGTATAAAATAAAGAAAAATTTACTATTGCAAATACAAGTAACACAATGGTGCCACTAGACAAAATGCTGGGCTAAGAAAACTAGGAATTTTTCAATTTGGGGTAGGTAATTTGCCTCTTGCATTTCTTCACTTCCAATAGGACGGGAATGCAGACCACCCTGGCATTCTCAGCTCCCATTTCTGGTGACCCATGGGGACTGCCTTCACGCAGCATGTTCCGCAGCTCAGTCACCACTGCAGCCTTCTCCTGTGGTCTGTTCTGGCCTGCTTGTTGCACCAAGTCCCTAACAAGCTGACACTGCAGCCTCTCCAGCACTTTCCCAGCAATCATGGCCATCACCTGATCTATAAATTACTATCATAGGTTATCCCTTCTTCCACTGAAATATTGTGAGGAACCATTACATAAATGCAGTTCGAGCCCATCATGGACGGATGCTATATATAAAGAAAAATTATTAGCTTTGTATTTCAAACCTGAACCACATGACATACCAACACTACAGAAGCAGGCACTTTCTTCTGACATAAATGGATGATTTATCATCTCTCCCCTACAGCTGCCCAATTCAGTTCCTTTCAATTCTCCTACATAGATTTAGCCCTTTCTATCTGAATGATCTTTGTCAATGGGTAATTTAGATTTCTCAGCAGATGTCGCCTAAGCCTAGCATGAATACTTTTAGGTGCAAGTCAAATTGGTGGCATAGCATACAGAGGTCAAGGTTTCCATTATATCTAAAATGATAAAAAAAATTGCTACCATATTTTTTTAAATAAAAGCACACCAATTTTAGTGTTTAGTCATGAATATTATTATTTGTAGTTGTTTAAAAAGAAACCCTTTTAGTCACACACATCAGTTTAAAAACATATTGTTTCTGTTTTATTAGTTACAAATTCCTGTATTTTTGCAGCTTGCTTTTTCCATAATAACATAGCACAGTACAGTTAAAAGAGCTACAAAAAAAATCTAAGGGAGAGACCCCACCCCCACCCCATCCTTGGTCCATGCAGATCAACACAAGTCAACAGTTGTGACTTAGATGCTTGGTCAACCACCTCTGTTAGCTGTTTCACCTACCAATTGAAACCCTAGTTCTTTAGCCTGTGGATGGACTGTCTGTTTGCATCCCCCACCCCCAAATTCATATGTTGACATCTTAACCCCCAAAGGGATAGCATTTGAAGATGTGGGCAATTGGGGGTAAAAAAGTCATGAGAATAGAGCCCTCATGACAAAAAAGAGAGCTTTCTTCCTCTCTTCCACCATCATGTGAGGACAAAGCAAGAAGACAGCCAGACACCTGTAAGCCAAAAGGAAGGTGCTCACCTACCACCTGGCCAGGCGGGCCCCTGGCCTTTTGCTTCCAGCTTCCGTAACTATGAGAAATAAACTTCTGTTGTTCAGGGTACCCAGTCTATGGTGCTTTCTCTACTGCAGCCCACGGTGACTGAGGCAGCGTGGTACGGAAGGTACAGAGATAGCATTTCACTGTCTCTCCGAGCGTGCCCACCACCATGCCACTTAACAATTTCATATTTCTTGAATAAGTCAGATCGTTAAACAAGGTGTTTCCCCAGTCTGGAACTCATTGTCTGCTCTCTTTCCTTTTATCCAGGAAACTCACATTCATCCTTGGAACTACAGCACAAAAGTCAACACCTCTGTGAAGATTTTCCTAAGTTTCTGAGGACAGAGTCATTCAAACCGTCTTCTCTGTTCCCATAACACTTTTAAAAACTCTTCTTTCCCTTTATTTCATTATACATAAAGATGTTTACTTATAAATATATCTTCTAATATGGAAAGTAAGCAAATTTATGGGAAGAAAAATGTCTTCTTTATCTATGTCTTCTTTTGGAAACATGTTTGGAATATAGTAAGTGATATGTTATTGATAGGGTAACTGGAAAGATAGGACAGATGGATGGTAATAATTATTCATTTGACTGGCAGAATGGCAGAGCCTTACATAAGAGATTTAAAACACACAGAAATTGTGAAGAAAAGAAAAAGGACTTAGTTTTCCCCATTGAGCTAAGCACACAATGCATACTTGA
>VMDR010018169.1:0-19419 GCA_007922815.1 Macrotus californicus | reverse complement strand
TCCTTTAACCCCCAAAGTGAACCCACGATTAGGAAAAGAGGTATTATTTGGCTTCTTTTTTTGAAAATGAGGAAACAAAGAACTCAAGGTATCAAGTAACTTATATCATGGTGCTTAGAAAATGACAGAATGGACTTCTTTGGAAATCAGGACTTCTGATTTCTAACTCAAAGGTATGACTTGTAGATAAAGTAACCAGGCTTTTGGAACATGTTTATTGTAAAACTACTTGGCAAAAACATATCTCAATTTTAAAAAATGCAATGACACCATAATTTTTTAAAAGATTTTATTTATTTATTTTTTAGAGAGAGGGGAATGGAAAGAGAATGAGAGGGAGAGAAACATGTGTGACACTGGCATGCCCCAAGCTGGGGACTTGGCCCACAACATAGGCATTTGCCCTGAGCAGGGAATCGAACCAGCAACCTTTTGGTCTGCAGACCAGCACTCAGTCCACTGAGCCACACCAACCAGGGCAACACCATAATTTTTAAAACAATATTTGGTATGAATGACAGCCATTTCACAAATAGAGTGATAATATCAGCAGTTGCTTTAAGATTATAATTTTTTTATTGAGCATCTTTTCCTATGGACAAATATATGTCTTCTTTCTTTCCTTGCTTCCATCATTTTATTTTTATCTATTTATTATTTTTTAATTATAGTTAACATTCAAGTGTATGGCATAGTGGGTAGACATTTATATAACTTACGAAGTGATCTCCCCATACGTCTAGTACCCATCTGACACCGTGCATAGTCATTCCAATAGTATTGACTCCATACATTATGTTGTAATTTACATCCCCATGTTTCTTTCCAGATTGTATAAATCTTTTTCCTAAGAGTATGATTTGAGGTTTATAGGAAAGTTGTCTCATCCCAAAATATCTATATATGGAGGATCCCAAAAATACTTGTGTATGGTCAATATCTGTAATATTACAATTCAGAGAGCGAATCCTTTTCTAAAGGAATCATTCGTTTTTATAGTTTATTGAACCTAGAGATGAGAGCTGAGGGTGACACTGTAACTCTTCTCAGCTATTAACATTTTAATGTGAACAAAATGTTCTCTCCTTCCCAGCATAGTAGCTAGCGAGGGTATAACTCCCTGAGCTATTAATACATTCAGAACGCAGGTATTGATGAAGGAGAACTGAAGAGAAACCTTCAGAAGGTGGGCACACCTAAGGCCCTGCAGTCGAGGGGACTGGAGATAACTCTCAGTCTCTGGGAAGGGGAGGGACACAGAGAGGGAGCGGAAGAGCAAGGGACACAGAGAAGTAGCAAAGGACACCTTGCGAAGAGCAGCTACCTCACTTGTGGGACCCAGTGCAAAATGAAAATGTGGGGTCCCTTTCTAAAAACAAATAATAATTAAATACTTCTTGATGGGGACAGCCGAGCATTAACCTAACCACAGGGTCCTTGGCACAGGGGATGGGGACCTATGTGTCTGCACCAGTCACAGGCCCATGAAGCCAGGCCCACCTTGGGGTGTTTTCAGGATTGTAGATGGTCCTGAACCCTGTGTCCTGTGGAATAGACATCCGAGATCTTTGCCCCGAGTAGGGCTCCTGCATCCTGCATTTGTTCATTCATTCAGACATTTACTAAACGCCTACTACTGAACATGTACCAGGCACCTGCGTGCAGAAAGATGGATTCCAGACTGTTTCTCAGAGCATAGTGTAATTATCAATCAAACTTGAAAGCCTGCTAAGTGCCAAACTCTCTAGGCTCTCAGGTTAGAGGAAAAGCTATATACTCTAGTTGGTAGAACCCCTCTCCGCTTGCAGGGTTAATGCATTAAAAGAATCTGAAAAGTCCCCCCCAACCTGGGAACCCATTTAACTTCTTCTAAGCACTCTTTGACGTTTAGTCACAGAAAACTTTCCTGAAGGACTATCTAAATGGGAGAGAAAGAAGGTGTAAAATAATAAATACAAACTGTTTTTCCAGGGGCCTGGTGAAGAAGGGAAGACTGGGGATGGCATTAGAATTTGAGCCTGGGTGGGACCATTGAAAAGGGGAAAGGAAAGGGTGGGACTGGCTGACTGGAAGCCGCCAGCTGAATGTAGTAAGGGATACAGAAAACAGAGTAATGTATTGAGAGGTGATATTATATACCCTGTAGCGTGCCAACCCTTTCCTACCCATCCAGACCCTTTCTAACAGTAGCTTCTGATGCAAGAGATCCAAGGCTGCATACTGTGCACCTTTTTATATCGTCTGCCCCCACCACTTAGAGCTGCCTCCTCTGGAAAGCCCAGGGCATGGCTAACAGGGAAAGACAAGGCAGTGATTTGGATACTTGACATGGGCTTGTTCCCTAAGTCAAGAGTATGAGCATTGAGAAGGACCAAAATCCTGACTCCCCCCTCCCCCAAAGTCACAGTGCTATATTGTTGCGATCCAACGTGGTAAACGCAGACAATGTGTATTCAGATCACAAACCTGCATTTTAGCAATAAATTCAGGTGGTCTGATTTAGAGATGACTCTGTTATGCTAAATGGATATTTCTAATGTAACAACAAAGCCATTTGGTGGATTCCTCATTCTCTGGCAAGCCATTATTTTTACTGGCTTTAGGGCAACTTCTATTAATAAATGCTACAGTTCTCACTGCAGAGTCATGAGTCTGTGATTCTCCTTTTAATAATATTTTTTTAGCATATTTTGAACTAAAATAGGATTTCTTTTTTTCTGAAGTAGGAGTCCAAATTCAGTGCACGGCACCCTCAAGTGTTTTACTTAGAAATGCATTGATGGATCGTTCCATGAATTCTCATAATGTTCATCAACTAAAAGATGCAGTGGGTAGCAGGCAATTGGGTGTGAGCACTGGCTAGGGGGACAGGTAAGCAGGCAGTCACTAGATGTCAAAGTGATCACTGATCCAGATGTCAAAGAGCTTGGTCCTGGCTCTGCCCCTAATTTCCTGTGAAACCATTTGTCCACTCTAGGCCTCTGGGTCTATATTTGTGAAAAGAGAGGTGGGAAATATCTGTGGTCCCTTAGCCTCTTCTGGTATGAGAACCCTCATAGACTTCAACCTAATAGTTGAATTTTCAAGTTCATAATGCTTATAAATTAATTTGCATTCTGTGACTCACAGTTAGTGATATAATATACTATGTGTGTTTATTTGGCCAACTGATGATGCTGGATTCAAAAACCCCTCCAATTAGATGCCTTTTCCATCCTGGGATTCAGTGATTGGGAGGTGAGCAACTGACCCTCTAAAGTTTCTTTCAGCTGTTGCGTTCTTTGAGTCCATGAACCTTTGTTTTTGTAGAGAACAATGGAATGGCAATAACAATCGTAACATTTGCCAAACACCTACTAAGGAAGAGAAGGTTTAAAATATCTGGCTTAAGAATATTGTAATAAATCTTTCATCTTACAGGAGGAATCCAAGACCTAAAAAGAATAAGTCATGTATCCAAAGTCACATAACAAAATTTTACTATTTTTTTTTAACAATCTGAACTGAACTTCCAATTTTGCTCAAATGAGATTGGCTAAATTCTGGATTTTCTGGTTCCCAAAGGCTACTGTTTTCTGGGGTGGGAAACCTAAGTGGGTTAAGCACAAATTTAAGAGAGAGAAAGTTCACACTCTAATCCTGCCTTTGACAGTGGCCCTGAACTAGCAGTTGCTCTATAAACCAGGAAAATTGTTTATCTCTGATGGTTTCAGTTTAGATTACCTATTAATGTCTAAAGATGATAAGTATGGTGAACTTTCTTTTTTCTATAAAAAGGGATATTTTGCTCAATCACATTTTCCTGTTCCCATACATACATAAGTCAACAATTTTTAAAAATGATGGTGAAAAAAAAGGACCCATAAAATTAGTCCCAAATTGGACATATTTTAGTCCAACATTAGGGCATATTGTAATAATGGTTTGTTACTTAGGAAGCCTTTCTATATCCTCCTTAAATCTTCTAATCTTAAATATTTCTAAAGTGTTATGACTATACCACCGAATTAAGAATTCCAGTTGCTTTCACTGAGTTTAGCTCCTGCTACAAGAGAAGCATTTCAGCTTGTGTGTGCCAGTGTTTCACAATGTGAGAGAGTGACAGGTCATTTACATATTGAGCATGGGAGATGCACCTGTCCCTTTAAAAAGTAATAGTAATAGCCCTGGCTGGTGTAGCTCAGTGGGTTAAGCACCGGCCTGAGAACCAAAGGGTCTCCAGTTCGATTCCCAGTCAGGGCACATGCCTGGGTTGCGGGCCAGGTCCCCAGTGTGGGGAGTGTGAGAGGCAACCACACACTGATATTTCTCTCCCTCTCTCTCCTTCTCTTCTCCTCTCTCTAAAAATGAATAAATAAAAATAAAATCTTTTAAAAAACAGTAATAGTAATAATCTATAGTTATAAAATAGTCCAGGAAACTCAGAAAATGCTCACATGCATATTGGTGTCACAGGAGAATGGCTAAAGAGCCACACTTGACCCTTACAAGAAATCTAGGCAGGGAGAAAAGGACCATATTCTATTGTGGGTTGACTTCTGGCAAATTTTTTCTCACCATATTTCTTTGAATCCTATTTGGCACCTCCGGACACTGGAAGAACTTGAAATAGAGTTTTGGAAATGAAACACATAAAATAATATGCAATCCCAAGGACTTTTTCTTTCTTTTTTTTTTTCTTCCCCAGAAACAGGAAACAATCTGTCTAATCCTCCTGTCTAAGAGTCAGTGGTGAAATCTGCAGTTGTCTGTGCACATCCTCACCTTGGAGGCCCTAAGCTGGAATGACAGCCAAAGGCCTCACTTGTGGCTCCCCAGACAGGATAGAAAAATGCTTCCAGTGTGCGTCACGTTATTGTTTAAATGTTTTGATTAATCACAGTTGTTTGATGATTTTGTCTTTTTTAACTAGAATAATTAACTATAATAATATACACTATTATGTGTCCCCAAAATATTTTTGTTTACCAAACTTATTTAAAAGCATTTCAAAGCTCAAATTTCCACCTGTTGGTATAATTTTTATCAACCCTAGATTTACATTTACCCATTTCCCTCTGCATTCCCAACTAGTCACAGAGATCCCTTAATTAGTGAATTTCAGAGATCGCATTTGAAGATCAGGAATTGAACATTTTGGTTTACTTATTTTAAGGACACTTGACGTGTTAGAAATTGGTGCGGATTTACTTGACATCACAGTTCCTGAGACCATAACAAGAAGTCTCCTGATAAAATAGATTATGCCAGCTGACTCTCCCAAGTGGTTGCCAGGACAACCTTTTCTTTCTTCTCAGCTAGGAGTTAACTGAGTGTTAACCTGGGTGTTCGGAAAAAAAACTGGCTAATTTTCAGGGGGAAAAAGTGGAATTCAAGATATGCTAATGCATTGAATTGCCATTGAATTATCACTTAAATGGGTGTTGGCTTTTATGCCCCACGAATACTTTGGAACATAGCCATTCCAGAGAAAGTGTTTATGTTCAAAATACCCCGTCGGAACCAGTCAAAACATCCATGTCTAAGTTCCCCCTCCTTGACATGACACCTGTGTGAAGACGACATGGGGAAAGCCTTTGTCCAAGGCGACCCAAGTCACAGCTGTGGACCTGAGCCTTGCTTGACTCCTGCCCCAGCTATCCAAGACTTTACCCAGGAGGCACATTAACATCCACACTTTTTGTTCTAAATTTACTGTACCAAACTTTACCAAAGAAATTCCAGATTCAAAAATAATAAAAAGCCAAGGAGCGTTAAGTTCCATTGTTAGCCCAGAAGTGAGTCACCGCTGCAGAATTTCTTCTGTCTACTGATTAGACCGGATACGTGCTGGGTGGTGCGGCAGGAAAGGCTGTTGCTCTCTGTATGTGTGAGTTAATAGTCACAAAAGGTCACAATTTTAACATGTTAAAAACCAAATCTCTCTCCTGGGCATCTGGACCGCTTTCTTTTCTTTTTTTTTCAAAACACCATTCCAGCAGCAAAGGGAAAAAACTACATTTTTTTTCCCCTTCTAACCTGAGTTTACCCCCAGCTGACACGGCTACGTGCTCCCCTGCATGGAGACTAAGATGACACTGATCTTCGTGTTTGTCAAGGCTCATGTGATAGGGGATGTCTGGCATTTCTGGAAGGGCAGTCTATCTGAATCCTCTCCAGCCTGGCCAACCACAGGGTTCACACTCTGTGGCCACAAGGCAATCAGAGCCACTTAGCCAGCCCCCATTCTGCAGTCAACGGAAAGACTTTCTTTCATGAGGAATGGGCTATAATTATGGTGAACTACTAATGTATCATCCAAACCAAACCACTTCTGAGAATGAAATGTGGCCCTGCTAATAATGACACCAGAAGAGACTGAACCAGAACTGTGCCAAAAATCAGATGCATGATCACAGTAGGCACAGGGTTAGCTAAGCCCTTCTTGCAAAAGAGCAAGAAAAAGAACATACAGCGTTGCTTCAGTACTCACTAAATAACAGCCACTGAACTTAGCATCTTGTGGATTATCTCATTTAAACCTGGCCCAACATGAAAATTTACTGTTTGCCAGGCCAGTGGTTTTCAAGGTTTTTTGTGAGCAGTGGGAAACAAAACAATGGGAAGACAAAATCTCCCACAAAACATCAATACTGGAAACGAATCAGAAGCTGGCATTAGTTGCTGGTCCCAAACTCCCAATGTCCTTCTACCCCAGCCATGGCCCCGCAGGCCCCAGGGCAGAACGCCGGGTCCCTGGGGTTCCTGTGACAGCCTTCAGCTAGACATCGATATGCTCTGACTCATTTAATCCTCACAGTCTGATGAGCTTTATCATTAATGTCATTTTGTAAATGAAGGACCCCAGCGGGGAAGGGGTAAATGATTTGTCCAAAACCATAAAGCCAAGAGGTTCAAAAGCAAGGATTCAAACTTGAACCTGTCAGACTCCAAACCCACTTCTTTCCACAACATCACCTGCCTTCCCCACAGCTGACTTTTAGACTGACTTTTAATATATAGAAACATATTTGGATCTTAGACAATATTGTGTCATTGGCCAGGTGTGTTCTTAGCCCTCCAAGTCCTTCAGAGACCGAGTGCCAGAGCCACCCAGCCAGTTCTGTCTCACTAGATAGCACCAAAGAGCAACAATAACAGTGAAAACCCTAACAACATAGTGTCTTTATGTGCTCAGCTGTGTGCTAAACACTGTAAGTGGATTGTCCCATTCATTTCTCGCAGCAGTACTATGAGGAGGGCTCTGTTATTTTGTCACCTCATCATTTGCAAGATGAGAAAACTGAGCCCTGCAGAGATTACATAGCAAGGTGAAGCGCTTCATAAGTGGCAGAGACAGGATTCATCCTGACAACAGTGTGTGGTGTCTTTTGCTTCTTAACATACTTTTGGCCCCTACCAGTAGTGAACCTGACACCTTGGCATTCCAACCTTTTCAAACCCATCACCATGCTCATGGCTAACAGGGTTCCCTTGCCCTATTTTTGTATGACCTTGCTCTTTTTTGATAAACTAACTCCTGCCGGGCAGTAGGTATTGTAGCTTAACCTGGTATACCTGCTGGGGAAACAGGTTTGTACCTAAAGGGGAATCTCCAAAGAGGACGACCTCACCACAACGTGCTGAGTAACGGTGGTGAGCAGGGTCAGGCACACACCCGAGTGATGATGACCCTGGTCCTTGGGGCCCCCTATGCCTTCTCTGCTGAAGCATCATCTTGATCAACATGGAAATCTATTAAAATGTTAACCTTAGTTGAGTTTAAACATGATCTATTAGAGGTCAAGGACGATTTTAGTGCCAGATCTTTAAAAGGGAGTTGGATGATGACTTTTAAATTTTTTTTTTAAAAGCATCCTGCTTCCTACCTTCAAGGACCAGCTTGCTTTAGGAATTTTACATCAGTGATACAGGTCTAGACATCAGCAAGCCCATGGAGCCATGTCTGATCTGAAAGATACCTGTGGGCCAAGTCAGAACTTTCTTGGAGGATGAATTATTACAGGGCTCTACTGAGAGTTTCGTCTCTCATCTGACACTATTCATTTATTCCAAAAGTGTATTTTGTATACAGGCACAATGTTAGCTTCTTGGGTATCTATTTTTTTTTACTATGGCCACCCTATAAAAAAGACTGTACTTATCCCATTATGGAGTCAAATATCCCGGGTAATCTTAAAGTACAGAGTATTCTCTATAGCAATATATACAGTTAGACAGTTATTCAATATTTTCAAAGATGATAGTGATGAGTTCCTGAACTGAATTACCC
Organism: Macrotus californicus; assembly: GCA_007922815.1. Classification (NCBI taxonomy): domain Eukaryota; kingdom Metazoa; phylum Chordata; class Mammalia; order Chiroptera; family Phyllostomidae; genus Macrotus; species Macrotus californicus. Next base: position 11,147 of record VMDR010018169.1, on the reverse strand, counting down.
CCCAGTGAATGCATGCCGGGAAGCCCTTTGCCCTCTTTCAGCCTGGAGCTTATCTGTTGTCACGTGACATGAAAATGGCATGGCCTGTGTAACCTACTTCTGTATACATGACAAGTGAAAAGATGCGTAAGGCATGCTTGTTGAATCCTGGAAGACACAACACTGGCAGTGAAAAATGAAAGGCTAACATACTGAGTGATGAAAGTAGGGATATCAGTAAATAAGAACATTGTGCTAAAACCAAGATGTTGAACTTTATAGGAATAAATAGAAAGTCCTGCATTTAGTTTCAAAAATTCAATAATGTTACCTTCAGGGTAGGAGAGAGCTGTAATTTTCACATTCAGAAAAATCCTGCACACTTTTTTATTAACCCAAACCTTCCCTCAATATCCTAAAACGCTTGTGAGTACCAGGCACTAGGTGGACACTGTGGGATCTTACAATCCAATGCACCTGCAAATGCAAATTAATTGACCAACAATGTGCAGCTCAAGGGAGAAAATATCTCCACTGACTAGATCTCATTAGGAATAGACACAACACTCTAAGAAGGTCATAGTTGATAAAATAGCTTATAAAAGAGGGAGACTAGACCGGTGAGTGACAGGGAAACCAGGCTGGATGGAAATATTGAGTAGCCACAGGATGTTTAGTCTAGAGAAGAAAAGATTATGGGACTTTGATGGTTGTTTTCTAGCACTTAGAGAGCTATTGTGTGACAAGTGGAGCCTTAAGACTTTTTTTTTGCATTATTTTAGTTTAACCAATGGGGTGAGAGTTAGAGAGGGGCAGATTCATTTTGATGTCTTCAAAGGTTTTCCTGCCAACTGTGGGAAAAGCAGTCTCTGAAGGTACCTCGCCCCAGGAAGATTCCAGCAGAAACCAGCTGACCATCTGCCACGTAGACTGCTCCCTTCTGGAAAGGCTGCACGGTGTTGACGATTGGAATGAGTGGTCTCTGAGGATCTCTTCTATGTTAATTCCTTCATTTTTAGTTTTCGAATTAAGTAGGAAGTCATGTGACTTCTCATATACCTTCCTTAAGCCTTCGGACCCTCAAGAATTTTCTAGCTTACAACTAGTAAATTTGTTTCCCCATTTTGCCCACCTTCACTGGCTGAGACAACCTTGACTTAGTTAACAGAATGTCATACAAAATATACTCCAAATGTTGAAGTACACACTGCCCACCCATCTGGAATGGCTATGAAAACCTACACTGTGTCTTCGTTCATTCACCAGTTGGTCATGTAAATACCAGTGATCACCAGAGGAGACAAGAAGGGGAAATTTTCCCTCTGTTGAGGGAAACAGGGAGAGGATGTTCCCAAACCAGAGCCCATGAGATGGAACATGTACAAGGCTGCACATGCAATCTGCAGCTCAGGGGGTGAGGTGGGGTGGGGCCAACGGTGCCCTGAGCTGTGTGAGTGCCAGAGGAGGGGAGGACCACTCAGCTCCTTGGAGCTGCTCTAAAATTTACTGTGGCTCTATCGCTCAAGCTTCTCAGTCAAGGCCAGCACCTTCTGGACACCTGCTATGCTCTTAGGTGTGCCCAGGTGTCGTCATCCAGCTAAAAGGAAGATTTACCACAGCCTCAGCTGGCCGTATCTGTTGTCAGCTTATAATCAAGGAACACCTGGCCAGAAAGTTGCCTTCGGTACAACCAAATGGGCCGTTCTAGGAGAAAAGACTGATGGAATACTCCTGCCAAAGACGACTGTCACCAGAAACTGTGTATTTACCCCTCACCGCTTAAGAAATAGATCATTTAGGCATTGTGTTGATCTGTTTGGAAGAGTGAAGTTTTACTATCTGAGTACCTTGTGAGCTTATATTTATAGAGGCTAATAAATAAACATAGGTATAAGCCCGGTTTTAGTAATCACCATTAACCAAAAATCATGTTACAGTGAAGCATATATCTTATTTGTAAGTGGAGAGGCTTACATGACCCAAAAACAATGATTTAGAATGGCAACAACAGCCACTAGGAAAAACTGGATAAAACATAATTTCAAATTAGTTGTATGATTGCAGAGATAGGGAGACTTTATAGGACTTTAAATAGTTACTAACAATGATGCTGAGCAGGAAAAATAAGCAGCATTTTATATTACTACCTCATAGTTTTGCCAAGTACAAGAACCCTCATTATAGAGAGCAAAATGTGAAGTAGCTATTTTGTATATAAAAGGATAATGAGAAATGTCATTATTTCTCCTGGAGGCTGCTACTTTCTACTGATCTAACAATAGGTATGCTGAGTAACTAGTGATGCTAACAAAGGGGAAAAAGCAACAGCCACTCTCCTTTTTCCAACTCACTAAAGGGCCCGCCCGCTATTGTATTTGGACAGCAGCGTGCCCCACCCAGAGGCTGAGGTTGTTCCCATGTAACATCCTCAGAGAGACCATCCCAAGGTAGTTGTTCTTTGTACTGGTAGAAAGAGTAGCATTTCACAGCTGAGTTCTGTTTGGTAAATCCCACTTTGATCAATTTTAATCCAAGTGCATAAACCATTTTAACACAAGATGAATGAAAAGGCTGAGAAGTAATACTAACACTGCAGATATTCATTCAATCCCTTCATTGGATTCACTTAACCCTCACAAGAATCCAGTGAAATAGGTGCTGTAATTATCCCGCATTTAGAAAGGAGGAGACTGAGGCACAGAGGGTTTTAAGGAACTTGTCTGTGACCACACAACTAAGGAATGACAGAAGAGAGATTTGAACTCACACAATCCATCTGATTGCCTGGTCCAAGTACTTAACCAATAAGCTGTCCTGCCTCCTCGGCAGTGGTATGTAGGTCAAGTTAATCAAGTGCCTAGTGTGGCCCAGGCACTGTGTTAATCCCTTCATGTACAGTAGCATATTAAGTTCACCAGTTGGGTAAAAGGGGCAACAGTAGAATCACCAGGCCATCTGTTGATGGGCATAACACCCCAGCTTGGATGTGGGCTCTGTGTTACTGGACATTGCAGAATGTTAGCAGGAAGAAGTCACTGTCTTATCTCCTCTTTGCAGGGGTGGAATGGTCCAAACCAGTGAGCAGTATGAATTTGTGCATCATGCTCTGTGCCTGTACGAGAGCAGACTTTCCGCAGAAACTGTCCAGTGATGCTCGGGAGATTTACCAGACCATCCATCTCTAGGGGTGATTAATCAATTACCCACTGGAGGCTTCTGGAAGGAGCTTCCTGCAGTGAAAGGAAGGAGAAGCCCTCCAGGCAAGCTGTGGCATGGATTGTGGAAGACAGCACCATGTTAGAGATTGCCGGCGCCTTGTGTACACGAATGCATTTGTAAGCATCTCCTAAGTTACTATGAAGGCCCTATACTGCTGGAGGCCGGACAGGCTTCTCACACGGCTAAGGGCGATTTTGTCTTGTTCGTATCGATTATCTGCCACACAGAATGTGTGGTCTAAAATACTCAGTGATATTTGTCATCAGACGATGACTGAAGAGCTGCTGAAGAAATTATTGTGTGTTTAGATGCTTTCATGTTTGCAAAATCTGTCTCGTGAATGGACTGTCAGCTGTTAAACTGTTCCTTTTTAAGTGCTATTATCTTTCTCAGTTACCAGAATTCTTGCCGCTAAAGTTGCAAGTGATTGCTAAAGGATTTTTAACAAATAAGTACTTGTTTTTGAAAAAAAAAATCAAAAGCAGTAACTATTTTATATGAAAATGTGTCTTGATAATATTACCTATTAAACGTGTATTTATCAGTACCTCCTGTCAATCAATGACCAGAGCACAATGACGGGCACTGGGCGTACGTGTATTTCCTCTCTATTGCCAAGCATAGCGGTGGCTTCTACTCCGGGACCCCATTCCCTGTATTTCTACCTTGTGAGTCGTTTAACTGTAAAAGGGAAAACAACTTTGTAACAATGCTGATGCGTCAAGAATTTTAGATACTTTTTGCTCTGTCACTAAGGAGTTTTTGAGTATGCCGTCTACCTGGAATCTCTTCCAGTAATTCTCTTCTCTGCCCAATAAAAGGCAGTTGCTTTGGGTAATGATGTCGCTGGGCACATTTTTAGAGGTTCTTCTAAAAGGGTGCAGCTGTGGATATCCTGACATTCCTGAAAGGCTCTAATTCTCCAGAGACAAATAAAGCTAAAAACAAAAACGACATCTACATTCAGCAAACACTAGATGTTCTGCTCACATATGAATTTTTAAAGCAGCTAAGTTGGCTTTGTTTCCTACTGCCAATAAACTACTGTTAATACTAATGACTGAGTGAAGCAGGTACTTTTTTTTCCCGTTTGGAGAGGGGCTGTTATCTTTTGGGGACGTCTGAAGTAGATGATGTGTTTAACTTTAGTCTCGACCTCTCCCCAGTGGAGATGACCATCCCAAATGTCATGCCTATTGTCATCCCCAGAGAGATAGTGATCTCGAAGCACCATCATTATGTGGTTTTCCTCAATAGACTCCCAGCATATCATTATAGGAAAACAGTACATGTTTATGTCTTCAGATCACTTGTCACAGACCCTCATAAATCACATGGTTTGTGTTTATTCAGCAGAATCACACCACCTGAAGAGATGTAATGTTGTAGGAACATTCAATTATCTAAGATTACAATTCCTTTCTTCCCTCTTTAAGCTAAGAAGTGCCACAGGGATGGATGGTTGGAGAAAACCTGGGAGTTTTATTCCTCTCCTGGAGGCTGGAATTTTTTTATACATAAAAAAAGTGAGGTGATCATAATCCCGTCTTTCTAAGGAAACAGACAAAAGGACACTGGTGTAAAACTTCCCCAAACAATTGAATAGGAGGAAATGCTCGTCACTGACCCCCCCCCACCATGAAGGCACATTTCCTTCCCTAGTCTTTGCTTCTCTGATCTGGGAGAGTTTCCCCCCCCAAGCAAAGCATGAACAGTTGTTAAAGAGGAAAATGGAGGCTGCATTTTACATGGCGATTCTTACCTGCTTGGTCTTCGGGAACTCAGGTGAGTGGGCCTGCCTCTGTGTCCCCACACATTTCTCTAGAAGGTGCCAGAGGAGACTCTGTCCTTTGAAAAGGGCCTGAAATGAGGTGGAAATGGAGTCAGGTCTCCATCCAGGGCAGTTTAGCCAAAGAGGGTGAGGAGGGGAATAAAAGGAGCCAGCTCTGCCCACAATGTTGAAATTTCTCTCCAAAAGAAAACAAAAGGCCTCCTCCTGTCCTGCAGATGCCTCGGGCAGCTCCTGAAAAGGCATCTTTACAGCAGAGAGGAAGGAGTCCTGAGGAGAGATTTTTTATTATTACGTAACAGTCTGGGGCATTCTCCATGTTTTTTCCAGTGAGGTTACGATGTTGTGTTTTTGTGTATTCGAGTGAAAGAAAGAAGATGTCAGAAATGCAGTTAAAGGGGGTGGAGAAGTGTGGTGTGTTCAATTTGGAAGTTGTTATTTGGCAGGAAGTTCTGAATATTTTCATGGAGCTGGGCATACTAAGAGAAAGCACATCAAAAATGGTTTCTGAGCCCAAATGTCTCACTTTTAAATACTGATGTTTAACCATTGGGTCTTTAATTTTCTTACATCAAGAAGTGCTGATATTTTAATCTGTTTGCATTTGAAGAAAAATTGTAGGTATTGTCACAAAATAGAGAAATGCTTCTTTCTAGGACTATAAAAAATTTAGTCTGGGAAAATCAGTATTTTCATTGGTTACTGGTAGTTAACAATAAGGTGTGCTTAGAATGGTAAATGCATCCAATTTTTTAATTTTTATTTAAACTCTGTATTTATGTACTAATATTTATTGCAATGATAACTGAAGGATTGCACAAAGGGGTGCCTTTTAAAGTTGGGGATGGAAGTGACAGGGAAAGAATAACATGGTTGAAAAGGGAACTACGCTTTTCATAATCTCAGCATACTTAACTAATTGGACTAAAACATCACACCATAATCTTTGGATGGTTTGTCTCTTTTCCAAGCTTCCTCTCATCACTTCACTGGGGGTGTGTTTTCTTCCCTAAGCCGTGTGAAAGTAAAAGAAAGGGAGCTAAGTGTGACATTTTGACATTTTTACATTGTCAGCTTTGGGATTTTAAATTCCATGTGCTGAATCTGAGACTAGTCACTTGAAATGATAGTAATAGCAAAAGATAAGTAAACCTTTTATTTTAATTGGCTGATTTGTGGGTAGGTTGTTTCATTTTCTGGTGGGCCTTGTCATTTGTTATTATGCATGGTACTAGATGAGCTTTTCATCCTCCAGAGGGGTTTCAGATTGTCCATATCCAGAAACAACAGTGCCTTCTCGAAAATAAGATAGTGTCCATGGGCTTGTGCAATGGCACCAACCAGAACCAGCAGTGGACGTGGACTGAGGATGGAAAACTCCTTCACGTAGAATCTGCGCTCTGCCTGGGCATCTCCAATTCCTCTGGTGGCCCTTCCCGATCAGCCATCTTTGTCCACTGCTCCCAGGCACCCCGATGGACTTGCCATGAGAAAGAAGGGTACCTGGAGGTGGAACATACCTCTCTCTTTCTCAAGAAACGAGGCAACAAAGCAGTGGTCAAGAAGGAGAAGAAATACTTCCATAGCTGGATGAAAACAGAGGTCAACAAGGAGGGAATTTCAGTCAATGAAAACCTCTGTTCAAAAAAAGGTGAGCTATTCCTTTAGAATCAATTCTGAAAGTTCTGCTAAATGTCCTGGTTTTTTTTCATATTCAAGGGAAGACTACATGCCCCAACACAATTTCTGTGGGAGATTCATAAGCTGATGGAAATGGATTATGTGGTACCCACCGACTTGGAAAGCTGTATTATCCCCATCAAAATAAGCCCAACTTTTCTCTTTTTGTCTATTTCTCACTCTTTCTTTCCTTCTTTTCTTGCTTCTCTTATTTTTTTAAATAGTTATTTATTTATTTATTTCTCTTTAGCAAGAGGGGAAGGGAGGGAGAAAGAGAGGAAAAGAAACATCAATGTCAGAGAGAAACATCGATCGGTTGCCTCATGTACACACCCCCATCAGGGACCTAACTCACAACCCAGGCACGTGCCCTGACTGGGAATCGAACTGGCGACCTTTCACTTTGCGGTATGACACCCAACCAACTGAGCCACACTAGCCAGGGATCTTGTTTCTTTTATTAATTCAACAAATATTTCTTGAGTTTCTCTTTTGTGCCAGACACTAGGCACTTTTAGCTAAGCATTATAAGATACATGAACACAGATCTAAGCATAAACACCACATACATGTGTAATGACTACAGCAAATGATCAGGAAATTAAAAATTTTGCTGATGTAGACAGTTCAGCTCTCCGATTATGAGAAACTATTAGACCATCAAAGTGGTGCTTGAGAAGACTGGAAAGATACTAAATTGTGCTTCTTCAAATCTCTTGCGCTAATATTTAGGGGTAGATATCTTTGAGGGTTACATACTTTTGAAACAGTAAGAGCAAATGTGTAGCCACAGAGTTTTCTAACCTGTTAATCGTCGATGGATATAACCTAAATGACAGACACATGTAAAGACGTATGTACACGGGCACAAATTCCTGCTGCAGCACATACTTCAGTCCTGTGCTAAGATGTTTTTATTTGTGGATACAACTTCGTTTTTTGTTTTACTTAATCATTTTATTACTTCTCTTAGAGGTCTGCTTTAGGAAGTCATGAAAGGTAAAATGAATAGAATCATTATGTACATTAGGCACAAACAGACGTTACACAGCACTGGAGAAATTATCTAGAAATGAAGACGTTCATCAAGGACACTACCATTTTGTCAAGGTTAAGTGAATTGCCCCAAATAATCTAGTGACAGAGGTTTGATTAGAACCCAAGTTTCTTAACTCCTTGTCCAGTGTACATTCCCCTGTGTGGTGTTTCCCAAATGCTGGACCACCAACGTCTGCCTAGATGGCTACGTAAGAGTCACCTGTGGGAAGGGAAGGAATTGCTGCCATCATTTCTTTCCCCACTGCCACCTCCAAGATTGTGTTTCAAGAAATACAAATTAGGGCACAATTCTTTATATGTTTAAAAAAGTTCTCCAGATAATTTTGATCTATAATCCCATTTAGAGATCAGCAAGTACTGTATCTGTCAATCTTTTTATTACATGTTGATATTTGATGTTTATCCGAGTCTTTCTACCATGCTAATCTTTGGGTAGTTTTCTGTCACTCATTCATTTCATAAATTAAATAAGCATTTATTTAGATGCCAATTACATGCGGTGAGCTGTTTTGTAATAGAAGTTGACTTGAGCATTATAGTCTCTATCCTTATAAAAGTTCTATGAGAATAATGTAAAAATATAAGTCAATTAGAAATTTCATCTTTATCAAAGAATATGCAGCATATAGCACCAATTTGTGCAATTTTTTTCTGTAATTCATATCGTAGGGCCTGTCATAAACCAGAGGGGATCATCGTGAATATTCTTTCTATATGGTAATATACAAGAAGTGAGATTCACCCCAAACTTTCAAACTCCATTTAGAAGAATATTCTTTCACTGAAGCTTTTAAAAAAGTAGACATAGCTTCAGTAAAGAATTGTTGAAGATAGAAGATACTTCATGGAAAAACTATCTCCTTTGACCTTCACACAAAAATGTACAATGACAGACTTCATTTCAAAAGTAAAGTGGATAGAATCAACCATTTACATTTAACCACTAAACAGACATACCTGGAAATGTGTGTTGGGGAAAAATATACAATGATAGAAAAAACGGAGTTAAAATTTTAAAAATTGTGGTATAAAAATTGATTTTTTGAGTGTACATAGATACAATACTTGCTTTAACACAATTACAAGGTAACACACATTTTTCTGCTCCATCTCAAACTTACCATTAATTGAAGATGCAGAATGATAGCAGGTGACCCACTGCATGAAAGTTCACCGATTTTCTAGAGAATCCATTGTGAAAAATTAAATTGCACTTAGATGTTTGCAATGAGTGATTCCAAATGCCCTTTTAAAGAGTTGATAACTAAATATTATCATCTAAAGCACAAATATGCATCTTGTTCATCCATAAGATTAATACTTTCTATACTTTCTAGATTATAGATTGTAGTTAAAACTTTCTATCTCCACATGAGTTTAATTCAAGTTATTATGTTTTCAACATGCTTAAAAATTATCAGTATCGTTAAAGGAGGAAAACTAACAAATTGGGTGTTGTCTTTATTATTGTTATACAAAATTTCATGTCTGTTATTGATTATATCTGAGCCAATCAGGCTAATTAGTAAACTAAAATATACATTGATTTTTTTAAATGTGTTCAATATACAGTCTTAATATGATGCAATGATTGCAAATCATCTCACAGGTGAGCTGTTTGCAACTTAAAGGCAAACCTTTTCAGACGGGCCCAAGATAGCCCACCTTTTCTTGGATGGCGTTCTCCGAGGGGTTGTGTATAATGTAGAAACAATGTAGCAGCAAGGGCACAATAAAGCTCTTTAAAAATAGCTTCAACATATTGTTCCATTGTGTAAGAACTTTTGCTTGCATTCATCAAAACACATCTTGCTCTTTCATGAACTGTAAAATGCATTTGCTTTTTGAAAGAACATCAGAAAAATCTAGACAACAAAACACCCAAAGATGTACTATTTTTACAATTTCCTAGCACCCATTTCAACACAGGGTTCAGGAGATGTAAAAGGTAACTTCTTTGATCACTTCATATATTTTTGTATGAATTTTCTTTCCTTCTATCTACTTTATAATCTTTTAATACCAACATAAGGAATGATTTTGGCTCATTATATATGTGAATAAAATCATATATTTAGACGTATATTAGAATCAACTTAGAAATTTGTTAGAAATGCAGGTGTCGGGTCCCACACAAAATCTACTGAGTCACAGTTTCTAGGAGGAGGGCCAAGGCTTCAAACTCTAACAAGCCCCAAAGGTGATTTTGGTGCCAACATTGGCGAACCACAGCTTTAAAATTCACAAAACTGGGAAACTGAATGTTAAGACTAAAGCTTCTTTCCTGCTTCTTAAATAGCACAAGTTAGAAACACAGACACAAAATGAGGGGTATTTAACTTGGATATTTTATAGGTTCTATCTTTGGAAAAAAGGTGGCGGCCTAAAATGGAAAATGGACTTGTTTGGTTTCAGGTGTTTTATAAATAAATTTAGAAGGTTAATTAAAGACAATTACAGAAGACTGGAAATTTTTCCATAAGATACTCCAAAGTTACATGCAATGGTAATAAGCGATGTTATTCACAGAAAACATTTCAAAAATCTTTTGATCATGTATCTAATTTTGGGAGAGCCCTGTTTCATCCATTGAATTAATTATGTAAATTGATGAAATTTTCCAAAAAGTTCTTAGGATGAGCATTTAACCAGTGCTCCTGAGCAAGGAAGAGTAAGCACAGGTTGATGTACCAAGATACGTAATTACACGCTAGATATTTGGAAGCTTGTTTTTGTCCTGACCCTATCATTAAATCTTTTTTTTTCTGAAGTTCTGAAAGCTAAAATTGTCATAGGTGGTAATCAGCTCAGAGAGTTAGCATTGGCCAAAGCTCAAAATGACCAAGATACTAATCTCCACATACAGAAATTTTTATATCCCAGCAATGGACAAGTGTCTACTTAAGGGGACATTCAATCACCTAACTCAATGAAGACTGCAGAATTAACACTGCTTCATGGAGTTGGAAATCTCCCTAACATTACAGTTGGGTTTGTCATGCAGAAAACGTGCCAGGGACAAACAAATCTTTTGATCTATGATCAAAGTGGCCAACCCAAGCCCAATGCCCATGACAGTGGCACAAGATTCTGAAAGATAAAAACAGAAACTAAGGGGAATGTCCAAAAATCTACCAAAGCCTAGATTTAGTAGATGTGCAGTAGGGTTGACATAACCACCAACACTCAGTTATATTTAAATTTCAGATAAATGACAAATAATTTTTACTATATTTCTGATATACAACATAACAACCTTTGTAATGTTATATATTGAGGTATATTAAGTGTATGGAATTATTAGTTAACACTCTAATTTAATTGGGCATCCTGTGTTTTTATTTGCTAAATATAGCACCCTCCGTAAGGGTTACTTTACACAGACCTCCACAGCTCAAGGAAAGAGTGCTTAATAGCCATG
>VMDR010018168.1:0-19420 GCA_007922815.1 Macrotus californicus | reverse complement strand
TTTCTTTTCCCAGCATCTCAAGTAAAACTTGTTTAATTTAATAATCTAAATGACAAAACTTATACTACAATATCATAATTTACTCTTCCACTACTTAAAATAAGCTTACTTACTGCCACAAAATGCCACAAATAGCTTGCATTTTTAAATTTACTTATCACTTACATGCTCACAGACTAAACAGTTCCATGAGACTTCTTACTAAAAACACAGGCCTCCCCTATATCCCCAGCTCCTGCTCTCTGGAGTAATCATATACTTCCAGCCCCCTGAACTCATCCTTGGGATGTTCACCTCCACAAACCTCGCTGCACATCTATAGCAGCACTTCTGGTGTCATTCTGATCAGGACAGTCCATTGACGCCCCACCGTCAAGGACACCCCCATCTCGGTGTGGATCCCACCACACGGGAACACACTCCCATCCCTCCAGTTTTCCACCTATAATTTTGCTAGATCAGAGTTTAGGATTTAGTAAGTCTATTATCTTCAAATTAGTTTTTTAATTAAAAGGCCCAGTGAGTACATCATTTTGACTATGTAAATACTATTCACCGCTGAGTATATCATGATCTATTCTCCTTTCAAGCACATTTTGCTTTCCCTAGAGCTGGTAATTGTCTTTATTTCTTTCTCTTTGCTTAGTTTTCTCTAATTATTACTCACTCAAGTCCCCAATTACCTCCCAGTTTTGCACGTCTCCTCTCAAGGGTTCAACTACATTACACATTCTACTGACTTCATCGCGAACTTCTTCCGGAGCTGTGTGGCTCACTCTCATGTGATGACTCCCTGGCCACACTGCACAACTATCTGCTTTGACCACTCTTCACCACTGTTCTCAGGTTGTCCTGTTTCTTCCCCTTTCTTGGTTCATTCCTCATTTTGGTAGACCACATCCTGAAGTAACTTTCGAAGATCGGGAAGCTTGTAGGGTAAATTTTTGGTGAGCCTGTCTATCTAAAAATGTCTTTATTTTACCTTCATTTTAAGTAATACTTCACTTAAGACATGGAATTCAAGATGGGAGGTCATTTTCCCTCAGAATCCTGAAAGCAATTCTCCAAAGCACTGCTGTTGACAAGTTGAATGCCTACAAAGCATGTTTTTCCTCGTAGAAAGTGTGCAGGGTCTTCTTTTTATCCCCAGGGTTCTGAAATATCACAATAATGTGACTTGATACGGAAACATTTTCATTCAGGGAAGTTTTCTTGAATTTTCTTCAGAATTATTAGCCTCCATTATGCCTGTTCACTCGTTTTAGAGCTATTATTCAAATGCTAAACTTCTGGGACCGGTAGTCTAGTTTTCTTACGTTTTCACTTCTATTCTCTATTTCCTTATCTTTTTGCTCCACTTTTCCTTCCTTGTCTCTCCTAACGCTTCTTTCAAGTTTTTCATTGTTGTTATTATATCTGCAATTTCCAAGAGCTTCCTTTCCGATAGTACCCTTTCCTTGCTTTACATAATTTCAATTAATTCTCTGAAGATACCTGAAATGATTCTGTTGTTCTTTCTGCAGTATCTGCTTTCTCCCCATTCCTTTCTCCTTGTGTTTATTTTCGTATGTTAAATCACATGCTTTCCTTAAATCTCTGATGACCTTTGTCTGTCTGCTTATATGTAAGAAGGTGACACTAAAAAGCCATTTGGTATTTGTGTGTTTATGGGTTAGCCTCATCAACTCTGGTCCTCAGAGTAAGATGACTGGGCAGGGACATTTCCTTGGGGACTCCCAATGGGGCTACTTTTGGAGGTCTTTTCTCTGGAACTGATCCAATTCTCCTTAGAGGACTCTTCCAACATCCTGTGTTTTGGGGACTGGGTGGGAAAAGACAACGAGGGGAAACAGAGTGGTACCCTCGTGACTTAACCGCCTGCTTGTCAGCAGATTCCCTCCACCCTCCCCTGTACTTGGCGCCCTTCAGGGCAGACACTCTTTATCCTCTCTGAAGGATAAACCCCGGTCTCCCCGTGTGATGAAGGGCAGCTGCCTTGGCCTCAGTCGGGGGAAGGGATCTAGAAACTGCTTCTTCATATGCATTTTTTTTTAAAGTTTTCTCCTTCCTGTGTAATCTCTGGTACTTCCAAAGTAATGTTCTGGCTGTTCCTTTCTCCCACCTGGTGCCATCGAGGGTGGTGTCCCTTCAGGATTCTGCAACAGAAACTGGTTGCTTCTTTGCTTTCTCCTCCGACGAGTCAGGATTCCGAGTTCTTGGGTCTGCTAAGATGATTACCACAATCCACCTCCTCTCTAACCTCCAGAACTATGTTGCCATTTCCTCTCCCTTTCTGGTCCCTATGGGCTTATGACTTCTTCAAAAATATCTTGTTTTAGTGAGTTTCAGGAGAAAACAGCCAAATGTGCCTGTTCAAATGGCCACTTTAAACTAAAAACTCTATACTTTTTTAATGGGATAAAATAATTTATACCACAGCCAAAGACAGTAGCAGTTCTTTTTTGAAAAGTGTACATGCTTCTGCAAATATTTAAACTGTTAGCACAACTTTTTTAAAAGGTACTATTTATACTTTTTATTTTGTGCTACAAGACAATGATTTTTTAAATCAATATAACTCTAAATAAAAGTGTATTTCTCGATGTCAAAGCTATCCAAAGTGTTACAGTGGTCACTGTTATATAATTTCTTGAGCATTTATACTAGACATCTGGATATTCATTTTTGCTATGAGATTTTAACGTGGAAAAGGATTGTGGTATTTTAAACATATTTCAGAGACAAAAAGCTTCAGTACTAAAAGAGTCAATACAAAAAGTGTCAGTGGATTAGCTGACTGGGGGAAAATATCAAGGGACACAGAACCAACGGGGTCACATAATTTTTCCAAAACAGAGGACTAGCCAGACATGACCAGGAGACCCAGTACCTCACTGCACCTGCCAGCTCAGGGCCATGCTTGATAAGGTGGATAACTGCAGCCCATTCTGCCAAGTGGTCGGCCCATCTGAGTTTTATAATGTCAAGGAACACCTACCTGAGGATGATTTTCATCAGCTTTTGTAGCCAAAACGCAGAAATCTCCACAGGTTGTAATAGAAATGAGACTCTTCACATATTTAATGTATTTCTCATTGTTTTTTGTATCCCAAAATATAACACAGTACTCCGGACGATCAGGTCTGGTATAAGCATAAACTATAGTATTTGAGCAATAACCCCACTAAGAAAAAAATCAAAGGAAGAAAGGGAGGGAACAGGAGGAGGGAAGAAGGGAAGGAAAAACAGAAAGAGGAAAAAAGGACATTTAACACTGGAAAAGAAAAACCATATTATTATATTTTTATGCTAGAAATATTGCAGATATGTGGTTTAACAGTTCTGACAAAGTTTATTCTTCAAAAATGGATGACGGACTGAACATTCAGCTTAATACATTTTCTCAATAAAATAACAAAAAATCTAAGAGTAACGGAGATAGTTATAAAACAAATAATATACTGCAAAAATAAATTAGTTTAACTTCCCTTATTTTAATTTTTAAGATTCGAGTTTCAGTGGTGAAAATTTCAGGTTTTTCAATGGTCAATAATAGCTGCAAGGGGGACAACAGGAAGAGTGACCCCTGTCGCAAGTTTAAATTCTGCTCCCCAAGCCAAATTCAAAAGCAGATGTTTTGCCTTCCCCCCCACAGCCCCCTGCCCTCACCATCCACATTTTTAATACTTTTTTAAATCAGAGTAGCATGTGCACAGAGTTTATAGTCAAATAATTCCACATGGGTTATTTAAAACAAAAACGAAAGGGAGACCCGTCCGAATTTCCCCCGGGGTAGCCATTTACAACTCTGTTAGCTGTAAGGGTTTTGGTATTTACCTCCATCTCGCACGTGTACTGATTACAGAACTTGGACACTTAGCGCTTTCCCAGCCTGCTAACTCCCCCAATATATTTGTGTGGAATTTTGAACTAATCAATATTCAGGGCCGACATTATTATGACTGTGTTTACTATTCAAAGCTAAGCCATGTTTACTTTTTATACTGGGATTACTTTTAAAAAAATTTTTTTTACTTTAAAATAATTTTAGATTTCTACAAAAGTTACCAAGAAAGTATACAGCTCCTGATACTCCTCTCCCATTGTCCCCTATTGTTAACATATTCCATCACCGTGGTACATTTGTGACAACTAGGAGCCAACACTGATGAAGTACTATGAACTAAACTCCACACTTATTTGGATTTCATCAGTTTTTCCCCACTGTCCTCGTTCTCTTCCAGAACCCTACAGAGGATGTACTGAGTCATCCTGCCTCCTCAGGCTTCCCCCAGCTGTGAAGGGCTCTCTGTCTTTCCTGGTTTTTGATGGCCTTGACAGTTTTCAGACATACTGGTCAGATATTCTGTAGAACGCCCTTCAATTTGGGTTTGTCTGACATTTGTCCCATGCTCAGATTAGGATTATCTGTTTCTAGGAAAACAATAGCAGAAGTGAAGAGCTCTTCTGCTGCGTCACATCAAGGGGCATGTGATATCCATGTGACGTCACCTAGATCATCTGGACAAGGCAGTGTTTGCCAGTTTCCTCCACTGTAAAGTAACTTTTATTTCCCTTTTCGTCTGTACTCTTTGTTAGTGAGTCACTAAATGCAACCCACACTCAATCTGGGGAAGAGGGACAACTACACTCCACCTCCTGAACAGGGTGGTACCTAAGTAAATTCAAATTCTTCATTAGGGAAGATTTGTTTCATCTCCTTCATTTATTTATTTAAATTATTTACTTATATCAAGTTTGTATCCCTGGACATTTGTTTTATCCTTTGGGTTACAATCCAATGTTACTTCATTTACTTTGTTGCTCAAATTGATCCACCTTTGGCCATTGGGAGCTCCTTCCATTGACCCCTTTGTCTCTTTGGTAACCCCCATCCTTCGTCTTTTGAGCACTTCCTACTTTCTGACACTGGAAGATGCTCCAGGCTCATCTTGCACTTTCCCCACACTAGTCCTAGAATCAGCCATTTCTGCAAGGCCCTCTAAAAATTAGATATATAAATGATGACTATATGAACCTGCAGATGTACCAGAATTGTAAGGAACCAAATATACACAAGTACAACTGAAACGGGAAAAATCTGAGTAAACTCAGTGGATTAAGTCAATGTCAAAAAAAATTAGATATCTAAGCTTTTTAATGACAAGTACTCTTAATAGTCTACCAGCGCAGTCGTGTACTTCAGAACTTGTTTTGGATCAAACATTAAATTTAAGATAAAATAAAATGCTCATTAGTTATTATGCTACTTATTCTCATTTTGCCCTCTGATCCATTCTCTGCCCCCCTCTACCCAGCTTTGTGCCCTGGAGGCTGACTTCTATGAATGGCATTCCTTGGGCCACCGTGCCTTCTGGTTTGGCCAACAGAAGACAGCAGAGGTGGAGAGAGGGCTGAAGTATTGCTCCTCCGAGCTGTCCCTGCCAGCCAGGGGCGGTGGCTGTGCTCCCACACAGCGACCCCTCCTGCACATCCACAGCCCTAGTGGGTTCCAGGAACAACACTTCCTCACTTGCCCACTGTTGCTAGTCTCTAAGTGCTCAGTGTGCATCCCTTACCAGTCCCCCTAACCCCGCCCACACCCCTGTAATAAACCCTTCCTCAATCTCTCTCAAGGACTCCTTTGTGCCATCTGTTTCTGGCTGAGACCCTGACTGTTGGAGTAATGTTACAAATTACATAGAGTATTCTAGAAAAGCTTCCTAGTTCTAAGGTCTTCACACTGAACGCCTCCTTTCAGCTGGCTTCTAAAAGAGGCTGTGAATAGATGCAAGAAACATAATTATACTTTGAGCTATAACAAAATTATTTAGTAAAAAAACAGCTTTTTTTATTTTACAACTGCTCATAATACTCACCTTATAATCAGGTCGAATATTTGCAAAGTATATAAAATAATCAACAGCTAGTGCAATTTTCAGTCCACTTCCTTCCCAAGATAGTGCAGAGATCTGCTTTCCAGAAACCTTCAAAGTGCCTAGAGACTGAAAAAATAATTATATTTAACCTGAAGTATCACAGTTAAATAAAATATAAACTGTCACCCATCACCCGACAAGGATCAAAACTGGTATGAAAATTATTCTGTGAAAGGTTGCTACTCACTTCAAAATCATGTTCCTTGAATTTTTATAATGAAAACTATACATATGATAGGAGAAATTTACAAATGATAGCCAAAGAATTCAGTATCAAATTTTATTAAATCTAACACGCCAGAGATTCAAACAAGCACCTTTATTTGTATGTAGACTAAGGAAAGAAAAAACACATTGCTAGTTAAAGTAGGACCACTCTGACTATAAGACGTATCCCAAGTTTAGAGTTGTAAGGACCGTGCTTCTGAGAGTCAGGGAATTATTGTAATGGTGGATTCACTCCTTGAGTCTTGCCTCTCTCAGCACCGCAGCCAGCCGTCCCCAGGTCCTGTTGACCCCACCCCACCTGTCCTCCACTCCAACCGCCTCCTCTCTCTCTCCACGAGCCACGGGAGGGGCCTCCCAGCTGCAATCCTCACCTTTCGCCTATTCCCTCATTCTCACCCCGTACCCCCAAATTCAATATCCACTCCACTGTCATAGCTATCTTTCTGGCACACAAATCTGATCACAGCCTACACTTCTTTAAATGTTTAATAATTTCAAAAACCACCAACAGCTCCCCCCCCCCATCATATCCCTTAGCATAGTGTACGATGCCTTTCCCCTTCGGAGAGAAAACTACACTCTTGGGCTCAGGGCCCCACTATTTGGACCTAATTACTGGGTTCTCACTCACAAGGGACGTTCTGTGCCTCCGTGCCTTTGGCTCATAGAGTAACCCCTCTACCCAAACCCTCCTTCCCCCCCGCCCCACTACTATTCTTCATCCTCCTGCAGTGCTTCTGTTCACCCTTTTGGACACACCTTAACTGTTGTTTCCTGCCTTCTCTCCCCTTCTATGGTTCTGGAGAATTTAGACAGTAAGCTACCTGAGAGCACTAAATTTATCATATTCATATTTATTTCCCTATCCCTTAAGAGACTGCTTGGTAAACAAGTACTCAATAAATATTTATTAAGCAAATAAATGTATAGTGAATTCAAGTTAATTTCTTCTAACCCAGTACATGTTATGGCTAAATTGGTGAGTGAAAAAATGAACATATAGACATTTTAAAATGTGGCCAGAAAAAGAAAACATTTCAAGTCTATGCTTGTTTGACAGAGCAGAATCCTCCCAAGAATTTGAATAAGTTCTACTGGTATCCCTTGTTGTTAAGCAGATATGCTCTGAAGTCAAATTCAGTGTATCAAACTCTTAAACTTCATCTGCTGGGGAACCCAATGGGGAAAAAGTCTTTAACCTGAGAGGGTCCCCTCTATGTGCCCTGTTGCCTGCGTAAGACCACAGGGCACAGGCAGGCACTCACAATGAGCCCTCCTAGTGCTGGGGCGGGGGCACTGGGGGGGGGAGAATGAGAAGGCCTCCTCCCTCTGCAGAGCAGCCAGCAGGAGACAGGCAGCAAGGAGAGGAACCTGACCTTGGGAAGCGCTCACTCAGCACTATGCTGGGCATCTTCTCGTTATCTCCCTCAATTTTTACAACAGCACCATGAGGCACTACCTTCATTTCAGAAAATAAACAAGCCGAGACTGAGGTTAAGTAACTCCTCTAAGTGGAACGGCACTGGGGAAACAGAGTCCAAACCGTATACAAGGCCAAGCTGTTACCCCATCCAGGGGCTAAGACCACAGGGCAAACCTGGGAAGACCCAAGCTCTCAGAATCAAAAGCAAATTCTCCCCTGAGGAAATCCTTAAGTTTAAGTCTTTTGATAACTTCCTTCCAAGTTATCTTCCCTATCTTAATAAAAAAAAAAATCTCCAAAAATAAATCTCCCATATATTCATGCACTCAAATAACATTAAGTGACTAATATACCCAGAGGAACTATGCTACTTTCAATTACGACTACAGCAAAATCCACTCACACTTTTCAATTTCACACGTAACACACTGTTCCACAAGATAAAGCAAGTAGGACTAAGAGTCCGTGTTTTTCTACTTGAAGAAGACTGAAGTAACAGAATAAGCAGTTAAAACAATTTAATGATAAACAAGCCGACGGCGATGAACAAAAATAAGCAATAAAGAATGGCAATTAAAAGAAAAGTTAGAAACATCAAAGTAAACACCAGGTTCTTAATTATTTAGGAACTTGAGAACTATGCTTTTGGTTCTCCTTAGTGCACGCATCCATCAGAAGCATATTAACTGACCGTGTACGGGCAGCGCCCAGTCTCTAGGGCAGAGCTTGCTGGGTAACTTAAAGATACAGATTCAAAAGCATCAGCTGACATCATCTCTTACTCTTACACAAATTATTAAAATATATAAAAATGTTAACATTAAAGTATTAAAGCAGCTGGTGAAGGCTTTGTATAGCAGAAATATATAGTTTTGAAGGCTGTGGTGAATTTATAAAAACCAACAGGATTTCCCTAAGGGACTGAATATATTCCAAAGTTAGAAAATAAAATATGTAAAAATTTATTAAGCTTAGTTACTTATAAGTTCTCATTTTCTAAATTCTTTAAAATGCACAATATATTCACTCTCCTATTTGATATTTTCCATGACTTCAAGAAATTTCTCTTTAAAAACTAAATTTAGAAATAATACTATTGAAAAGGCCAACATATGCATTTACAAAAACAATGCTTATGTTTTCACATTGAATCACCTAAGATTAATTATTAAGGTAGTTTTTCTTAAAATATTGATTATTCCACAACAAATTAAAACTATTTAGAAGTTTGGAGGAAGGACAAACAGATACATACACTTAACATCTATGCACATTTAATACATTACATTAAAAATAAAAAAATTAATCAGAAACTAAACTACACCAAACTCACTCAAAAACCAGCTGTGAAAACAGACGCATATTCAGTCAAAGAGGAAATATTCTAAACAACCATGGTGATATTCTTAGGTGAAACATCTAGCTTCCTACATGTACAGACTATAAAAGAAATCCCACAAAATACAACTATGAAGACTTACGATGAAGCTCATTCAAAGACAGTGTTAGGAAACTGTCCCTCGTGAAAAGCGTGCACCTTTTCCTCCACTCCCTTCCCCACCTCCCCTGCTGCATTTGTCAACGCAAAGAGAGAGGAAGAAACCCCTGCTGCGCCTACCTCACCGAAGGGAGTGTAAAACTGCACGATGTTGGCGTCGCTGTCCTGGGCAGTGGCCTTCTGGGAGCCCGCCACAGCGAGCACGCTGCCTGTGTGGTTCCACTGGACACTCACGACGTACATGTTAGTGTCGATTAAAACCGGGTCTAGTCAGAAAGAAAAAACGAGGCAGTCGCAGTAAAACGCTTAGCCTAGACAGCTTTATTACCTCCAGGACAATTTTTAAATATTTTTTAATTCTCCACATTAAACTGTTTTTAAATCACATACTTTGGTCATTCTCGTGTCTCATTATTTGGCACCGCCCGTTGTCAAAACAAATGGCCAGGCAGGGGCAGTCGGGTTCCACGTAGCCTTCCGTGCCGTGGTACCACTGGATTCCAGCAATACTGATTGCTCCCGTGACGTTCACCAAACAGTTCAGTTTCATTTTCATCTAAATAAAATCAGTGAGGTTACTCTTCCCTGTCTTAAAACAGGTCAGTAAGAACAGAGTGTTGTATAGAAAAAACACAGGAAATAGTATTTTAAAATCTGGTTTCAAATGCCAGCTCCATCACTTACTGGTTTACCAACCCTGGACAAACCACTTCACATGAGTTTCAGTGTTCCAAATGCGTAAAATGAGGATTAAAAAACTCGGAGTCTTCATGAGACTCAAATGACAAGAGGTATATAGAAGCACTGTGAAAACAGCAAAGTGTCGTGTAAAAGCTGGCTGCGATCACTCCCATTAATGAGTGGACTTACGCAGTGTCCTGACCCTGACTAAGAGGAGAACTGCCCATGCAGTCGGACCCAGCATAGCTGAATCTTGCAAAGCCAAAGTCTTTCTTGAGATGATGCTACCTGAGCCTCTTTATTTTAACCGTCCTTACAGGCCCTGATTTCTGTCCCTCACTGTTTAAGTCTCCCATTCTTTTTACAAACAACTTTCAGTAGCTTGCTAGAAAAACACCTGTGGAATCTCACATGAACTCGGCCACCAGGGATGAGAGGACACAGGGATTAAACTGCACATCGTCCTGCTTCCAGCACACAGAAATCTGGTCCTGTCCAGCCACCAGAAAACTGAAACTCAAGCATTAATTTACCTTGAAGCAACCCAGAGTGTTTTTAATTAAAAAAACTTGTAGACAATTTAAACCTGAATTGAAGACTTTCTTAATTACACAAACCATCATAAGGAAATGTGTACACGTATACGAATGATATATGAAATAATCATATAAAGTATGTAAATAAAACTAATGAATATACATATATATACTTACTATAAAATTCCCTTGACTGTCATAAATGTGTATTTCTCCATTTGCCATTCCAAACAGTAAGACTTTACTATCTGCAGACCATGCTACATGCCATAACTGTACGCCCTTCAGGTCTTTTCCCCAAATGCGATTCCCTAAAACAGAACATGAAACACAATTATTTCATTAAAAGTTCAAGGTTATGATTCTCCACAAACTGCTCTAGAGATGTTTTGCTAAAGAGCATTCATACGTTTATTCGATTTATTCAGTCAGTAAGTACTGGAGCAACTACTATGTGCTAAATAACCTGATAAACATTTGAAATAGCAGCTGTTTCCAACTTTCCCCTTCTCTTCTAAACTCTGGCCCAGGACCTGACTCCCAATTAGTAGATGATTTTACCTTCTACTTTGGAAATTAAATAAAAGCTTTCAAAAAAAGGAATCCTTCATTGCCTCTTTCAAACATCCAGAACATAACTGAATTCACATTTACCCCTTTCTGCTGTGACCCCCAATACAAAGAAAAAGGTATGTGCCCAAGCACACCCACCTAAGGCTAACCCCTCCAGCTGTTCTCGGCTCTAACCCCTTCATAGTTTTGCAAAGATCTCCCTCTGCTGATAGTTCACATCTTCTCTTTCTCTTTAAACACTTCTCCGCAGGCCCTTTCTCACAAGCAATTAAACAGTCATATCTGTTCCTCTTCGAAACTACCACCTCCAATAAAAACAAAACAAAAAACACTTCTTCAACTCTAGATTCCCCTCTAGCTACCGTCCTACTTCTAACACTCCTTCCCCAGCCAACTCAGGAAGGAGTTACCCACACCTGCAGTCTCCACTGCCTCACCTCTGACTCAACCCTCAACCCAGTGCAGTCTGCTTCTGCCCCACAACTTCACTGCAACTGCCTGCACCGAGGTCACTAACGGCCTGTTGCTAAACCCAAGGATACTTTTCTTTCCACCACCCCTCCCTTCTTTCTTTCCTTCCTTCATTCCTTCCTTCTTGGTTTCTATGAGTCCATGTACTTTGTCTCCAAGTCTTCTAACTTTTTAGTATCCTTTACAAAATTCTCTTCTGCCATCCATTAAATGACGCAGGCCCTTAGGTTTTTCATCTACTCCAGTGGTTTAAATTACCCTCCATATGCTGGTGATTCCCAAAATTACACCTTCAGCCCAGACATTTCTGAAATGCAGACATACATGTCTGTGGTCGAGACATACTTGCTTGGGTGTCCTACGGCATGACAAAACCAACATGTTCAAAGCCAATCTTTCTCCCACACCCCTTATTTCAATGAAAGGCACCACCACCCACCCAGTTGCCAAAGCTAAATCACCCTAGACACTTCCACCATCTAACCCCAATCCAGTCAAAAAGGTCTTATCTATTCTGCATCCTAGAATAGGACGTGTGTCTGGCCATTCCTCCTCCGTGTCATTACCCTGGGCAGGCTGCCATCCACCATCATCTCTCCCCCGAATTATTATAGTTTTCTAACTAGAATCTGAAAGACATAGTTTTTCATGCTCAGCTCACCTGCCCCTTTTCTTTCCTTTCTCCATTCTTCATATTACAGTCACAGAGATGTTTCCAGAGAACAAATCTGACCCCATTGTTCCCATTCTTAAAACCTTCCACTGGGTTCCCAACACTCTTGGAGGTAAATCCAAACTCACTTTATAACTCACGATCCTCACGGTATGGCCTCTGCTAACCTCTCTAATCTCATCACACACGACTCTTCTCCCTGGTATTATACTATTCACTGATTCTCTAATACTGATTCTCAAAATATTTCCCATACCCCAAATGTGGCTAAGTTCAAACCCTCTGAACCTCCTCAAATGCTATTTCTTTGGCCTAGAATATTCTACATATCAACCTTCCATGTGGCTAATGCCTCCTCATAGACATCACCTCCTCCAGGATGGCTCCCCTGATCCCTCCAAGTCTGGGTTAAAAACGTACTTCTGCATGTTGCCGTATTTTCCCTGTCTTAGCACTTAGCACAAGCACTGTAATGCCTGGCTACTTATCCATCTCTCCTAACCTAAATCTGCACTAATTCTTTTGTTGGCCCTGATGCCATAACTACAGCTGTGATTGTGTAGGCTCTCAGAAACATTTGTGGAATACACAAAGTTCTACACACAAAAGAAGTTTAAAAACCAGAAAATGCAAATGTCTTAAAAATAAATTATTTCTCTATAGACAGTTTCTTATTAAAAGAAAGGTAGAGACTTTCAGAAGCCCAGTGTTATATATGAACTAGAATTGGAAAGATATAGTTTTTCATGCTCAGCTCTATTAAAACATGACTGAATAGTCATTTCACAATATACAAAAAATCAAATCACTATGTTGTACATCTGAAACTAATGTTATATGTCAATTATAACAACTTTTAAAAATAACCAGAAATTATTCTATATCTATGCCCTTTCTGAAACTAAAATCTATATAGTTATAATACAGTATAACAAGTGTAAAGATAAGTTATATAATTAGGCAGACATATTTAAAATAATCCTGCACAATTAATTCACTTTTTTTGAGTGCCATTGTAACTTTAAAATAGACTTTTTTACTTGAATATACTTAAAATAAACAATTCTTGAATGTCATCAAATTATATAGCGATTTCTCTTTTTACGTTTATTTTTCTGCCACACAGACTAACACGGTAACTAGTTTAACCCTCTAAAGACAACAATGTCAGTCCGATCTCGATCTCAGCCCTGGGCCCGGCGAGGCATTACCGTCCACGGAGCCAACAATCACAGCCCCGTCTTCGTACACGATGCAGATCTTCTGTCCGTCAGCCGTCCAGCTCATACTTCGAACCACTGACTTATTTCTATTGTTGATCATCTCCTCATACCAAGACCCTATTTTCACAAAAAGAAAAAAAATTCCAAGTAAAACTTCTGCAGCCATTAAGTGATACTTAGATTTTAAAACTATCCGTGAAATACAAAGTGAAACAAATAACCGCAAAGTTTCCTACCACCTCAGCCATTAAACTACGAAACCTTCAGATGCAACACAAGCAAAATGAAAAACTAACCTAGGCCTTGACCAATAATTGCTTCAAACACCATCACAGAAAACACAACAAATTCCCATTATAATAAATTTGCATCTTTTTTCCTTTCTTTCTCTGTTTCTTCCTTTCAGTCCATCAAAAAATAAAACTTTATTTGCTTTTCAAGGGCCAAAACAACGATTTCCTCAAGGCCTAACTTGAACACACTGCAGGTAAGAACCAAGCAAAAACAGAAGAACCACAATAACTTTACAAGTGTGCATAAACTCTCCGGTGATTAATTACAAGCATATGAAACATAAGCATATTAGGTAAAAACTCTAAACCTACCTGGAAAACATTGTAAACAGTTTATATCACATATCACATCACCAATACTGAATGATAAAAATATTCTTGTGCATAGGTTTGGAGTAAGATGTGAATTGTCTCGAGGTGTAATCAAATATGAGGCAAATCACAAGTCCATTTTGTTTTGCTTGTGGTTTTTAAAAGGCTTTAGCACACTTGGTACGGGGAACCCTGGCTGCAGCTGGACAAGCAACAAGTCAAAGCAGGGCGTCATCAGAGTCAGGACTGAGGCCTGGAGAAGGTACCTTGGAAAAAGACAAAGTCTCTCCTAACCTCCTGTACGTTCACACTCTGCTCCCTACACACACACACACACACACACACACACACACTTTTTAAAAAATGATAAATTCAGGTACTATGGCATATTTTTTAACTAAGAATTTTTAAATGGTGTACCATGAACATTTTCAAAACAACACACACGAACTAGGCTACCCTTTTCATTTAAGGATGACAGCTACAGCCTCAAAAGAACATGTATTATGAGGGGTTTGTTTTTGGGGGGTGGGGGTTGCAATAGTAATGCACCCAAATTAATCCTTCTCTTTTTCTTGTGGGCAAAAGGCACAAATTGTGAGCCAGTCGTCAGAGCTGAGATACAATCTGTATCTGTGAAAGAAAAGGAAGCTAACTGATTGAATAAAGGAAATAAATTATTGCCTTTGACCTTTAATAAGCATGTTGTTATCTACTGAGCTAACTCTAGTCACTGACCACATGGAAACTAATTCTTAGTGGAAACCTGGAGAAACAAGAGCTAGTGCAAGGAGAAATTATTCTGTGAGAGTCTAAGTTAATTTTGGAGGCAACCAACAGTTACCTAACTCACTTTCCCAACTGAAGGTCACAGTTCGGCAGCGAGCAGTAACTCCAGAAATGCCGCCCCGTGCAGTCAGGATGAACTCCTGCTGCTGGTCAGAAGAGGTCTATCTCAAAGATGCTCTTTCCCCACTCAAGTACTGGAATCCAGACTCCATCTGCAAAAAGCTTGAATGAACTCTCCTAACATACCTTTGTAAAACATCCAAACAATGATAAGCCCATTTTGATCACTGGTAGTCAACTTTTGATACTGTTCATTCCATGTGACAACTTGAACAGAACCTAAAAAAATATGAAATAACTTAGAAACTACAAAAAAAGCTGTAATTAATTTCACATGTATTTTTATAACAAACACCAAGAGCATGTTAAAATTAATACGGTTCTTGTCCAACTTACAAGTCTTTAATATTCGTCAAAAATATTTGTAGGATACATTTAATATTATCACTCATTTTTTAGAATGATGCATAATATTATTCCTATTTCACACCAACGAAGTACCTACTATGGTCAGCTGCAACAACCGCTATACATCTGATGACAAAACCAAATGTAAGATCCACTGAACTGGCCAGGCTCCCAGGGTTCTACTGCCCGAAGGACACCATACTAAGTACTTGGTTGTTTTTTTCAGGGGGTTGGGGGTTGCTTATTTGTGGTTAGGTACCCTAATCTCTCTCTCCACCCGTCCCCTCCCTTGTTTTCCATTCTATTAGTAACATACTCTTGAGCATATCTTAAACCTCTGGGTTATATGACAAATTTGTTTTATTTTATTTTATTTCATTTTTGTAATCTCTAAATACTTTAGTGTGTATTTCTTAAGAATAAGAACATTCTCTTTCATAACCACATTACAACTTAAGAAATTTAACACTGAAACAATATTATTCTATAACCCACAATCCACAATCAAATTTTATCAATTGTCTAAACAGCGTCCTTTATAGATACCTGTTTTTCTCATTCCAAGCTCCAATCTAGGATTACATAGTACATCAGTTGTTACATCTCTTTAGTCTACTTTAATCTGGAACCATAGGACAAATTGTCAAAAAGATTATATCCTGTCCATAGACAGATACAGTACTTTCTAATATATAAAATAACAGCTACTTTTTTCAGATTTATTGAGGATGTTGTTGAATCGTGTAATGTAAAAGTTGTTGAATAACTCTAGACTGTATTATGGCTTGTTAGAAATGACTACTTTGGCCCCAGCTGGTGTGGCTCAGTGGATTGAGTGCCAGCCTGTGAACCAAAGGGTAGCCGGTTTGATTCCCAGTCAGGGTACATGCCTGGGATGTGTGAGAGGTAACCACACATTGATGTTTCTTTCCCTTTCTTTCTCCCTCCCTTCTCCTCTCCCTAAAAATAAATAAATAAAATATTTAAAAAAAAAGAAATGATCACTTTAAATATTATCATTATTGAAAATGATAATTCTGCAGTAAGTAGATGGTTTCTAAATGCCTTAAGACAAAATATGATATTAAAATTATGTGACTTACCACTATGACCTTCAAGATTCTGATTCATAGAAAGGTTATTAGGAGCTGCAAGACCCCTCAATTTTGCATCATCTAGAAAAACAAAAAACAATAACAAAAAATACTATGGAAAAAAATAAAAGTGACAGATTATAAAGATTTTCACATTTCTTGCTTTTTTGAAAGGAGATTCTATTCCTGGATGATAGTAGAAGGATTTTTTTTTTAAGTATCTATTTTTCTCAGGATGGAAACATGGACAATACTACATACACCTTATTCTGGCAAAATAAAGTAAAAGGCAGACAAGTAAAAGGCAGAACATGGTTTACCCAGTATATTAAATATTTAGTAATTATTGTTACTACTTATTCCTTCCCAATATGTCACAAATAGAAATATTTATGACATATAAATTGAAAAATCCAAAGCATAAGAGGGATCAAAAAGTAAAGCCTTGTATACTGACAATAACAGGAGCAAATCTCATTGTCCATCAAGTTCAAACATTCGGGCTTGCATTCATTCACCTACCCGTCTGTGTCTCTAATTTCAAAACTTTCAGTAATCCATCTTCACCACCACATGCTATGAATCCTTGGTCCTTGTTCCAAGATATACATTTCAGCTTCACGTTATTGGGAATGGCAATCTGAAAGGCAACCACAGTCACTCTCACAACTTTTTACGAAGGAATTGGGCAATGAGTCTACAGGAGATGAAAGGCTGAAGAAAATCCGCCCACGATGCAAAAACAGTCAGCCCTGCAGTGTGAGATGTTTCGAAAACGGGCGTAGTCCCCGACCTGCGCCCGGCCCTACCCTTTGGAAAAGAACCAAGTGCACACCAAAGAAGGACAGTGACCGCGGAGAAACCCAACCGGGAGTCGCCTGAAAGATTTTTAAACGAGGTGAGTGGGAGATATGAACCCATACCATCAGTCCACATTCCGTTCCCACACACAACACTTTCAGCACCCTTTTGTAATTATTTTTCTTTTCCCCGGCGGCCCGTGAAGGTCCCAAGAATTTAAGTCACCTGGATCAGCAACAGGTGAAGGAAGCACGCACTCATCTGTCCAGCCGGCCCCGCTAAAGAACCCAGCCAGGGGCGGGGATGGGAGAGAGTCTCTACCGGAGGGCTGCTGGCTCCACCAAGGGCTGTCTGGGGCTCGGGGACCGGCTGGAGGAGAGCCGATGCGGGACCAGGCAGGAAGGTCAGAGGAGGGATGGAGAAGCCGCGACCAGGACGCCTGGCTCTGCAGGCGGGCTGCGCTAACGGAGGAGCGAGGGCGTCCCGCGGGAAAACTTACTCTCTTGCTCAGGTAAAAGAACATCCTGGAGGGCTCGAGAGGACGACCCCAGCAGCCACCGCCCGCAACTGTGAACTCTTTCTCAAATCGCCAATCCCCAGGACCAGCGGCTCTTGGAAGCTCTCGTCGCCCTGGCAACCGGTCGCATCCGGGGCGCCGGAAGACACTTCCGGTGTCAACTCTTCTTGGGCCAAAAAGCGTCGTGCGCCTGCGCGAACGTCGGCCGGGCTGCCGCAGTGGCTGTGCTAAGACCGAAGCTCTAGTTAGGTCTGGCCTCTGCTTCGGGGCTTTTATGCTTTAGCTCAGGGCCCGGTCGCCGACCCTCAGCGCCCTGCCCCGAAGCCTCAGACGCGCTCAGTCCCAGCGGGCTCAGAGCACACGCCACACCTCCCTGTGAAACACGCAGGAGGTGTGCGTATCCGTGCAGGGGGAAAGGCGCCCCTGCAACGGTTGGGTATTTTGGAGGCCCTAAAGCCCCAGCATTGTTGAGACAAAAGTCATTAACTATTTGGTAGGTTGGCGCCTTCGAGGCAAATGAAACTGCAAACATGCTTTTTCAGAGCTTGAAAACCGTCTTCGCTTGGGCTTTGGGGGATTAGAGAACTCCCTGGAGCGATTTGAGGGTTGGAGTTTGTGCTCATTCTGTTTGTTTTAGGATTTTTTTAACAGTTTATTTAAACTAACTGAGCCCAAGGGCCCTTATGAAAATAATGTATGAGCTTTGGGCCGTTACAGCATATCATTGCCATTGGGGCATAGCCTTTCATTTTTTAATAATTTTAGTATTTAGTATTTTCTCGCCTGCAGTCCATTGTTTTATATTCTCTTCTTTTTCTACCTTCTTTCTTTCTTCAGTTCTTCTTTGTGCTTTTTGATTCCCTGGAAAGTTACAACGCGCCACAATTTCAGGGATAAGGCCAAAACTCTTATCGTCACACCCATTTTTCATGTTTCTCTGGTTTTCCCTTTTACCATATTCTACAGCTACCACTGTTGATTCGTATAATCTAACATGTGCTTTATGCAACAGTAGCCGATTTCTCCACCTACAGTTTCTCCCCATCTCAGGCAAGCCCTGTGCAAATTCTTCACCTGAGCCTATTGCATCATCACCCAGCTCACGCAAGAGTTGACAATGGTCCTGGTGCCTTTCCTATCAAATTTAAACCCCGTGTAAAATCAGATTTCCCTTCAATCCTAAAATGGCTTTACTGTGGTGCCCCAATTCTAAGCAAGACAATATGCTTTCTGCACCCCACCATTCCTCTCTGCTTCCAAGGTGTCTTTATATATCCTTTGATGTTCCTACCTTCTTGGCCAGTTGCGCCTAGCCACACGCATCAATCCAGTTTCCCTCAGAAATTCTTCCCAAACTTAAGCCCCAGCCCATTCAGATGATATATGTATTTGTTTTAAAATGTATGTGTATTTGTTTTTTCAGCAACAAACTGTTAATTCCTAAGATATGTTGGCACTTCCTCACAGGCTCCCTAGACTGGACTCAGGAAGCAAATGAGTATTATATAAGCCGGGGATCCCAACCAGCTGGTCAAATTTAAGACAGAATTAATGGAAGAGAGTTTGTAATAGTCACACTCTTGAAAAATCAACTCTAAATACCTTTCCCTAGTTCTTGAACATGGGCTCTCATTTATTCCTTCTATAGCGCCATTGCTCTGTGATATAGTAATGTACAGTATATTACTGATTCTGTGTTCATCCAAGTTTGTGAACTAACACTGCTCTGTCATGTCCTTTCAAAAGTGTTGAGAAATAACAATATATGTTTCATAAAATATATACTGCCTTGATACATTTATTTTTCACTTATTCCTTTTAAAGTTTATGTTCTAGGTTTTTGATGGTTTCTGGATTTTGACTATTCTTTTTTGTTATATTTGCTTTTCAGGCACATATAT
>VMDR010018167.1:0-19418 GCA_007922815.1 Macrotus californicus | reverse complement strand
AAAAGAACTGGGATGTTGGTGAAGGAAGAGCTGGGTGGGACGACAGTGAAATCTAGAGTAAACACCAAGCTGGTCCAAGGTGTCCTGCAGGCTGTAAAATGCAGTTTAATCAGAGTGCCATTTTTTTTTTGTTAAAATGATTTTAATTATTGGAATGCACAATTTTTTTAATATGCAAATAAAAAGTTTTAAAACCTGAAAAAAAAAAAAAGAATATATGTTCTTAAGATAAATACTGTATAATTGTACTTACATGTGGAATCTAAAAAATCAAATCACAGAAACAAAGAACAGATTGGTGGTTTCCAGAGGTGGGGGTGGGGTGGGGGAAATAGGTAAATGTTTAAAAGGTACAAACTTCCAGAAGTAAGACAAATAAATCCTGGGGTTGTAATGTACACCATGGTAACTAACAATATTGTATTGCATATTTGACAGGTTAATAAAAGAGTAGATCTTAAAAATTCTCATTAGAAAGAAATCTGTAATTATGTATGATGATTGGTGCTGAGTAAATATATTATGGTGATCATTTTGATAGACGTATACATATATCAAAGGATTATGTTCTACGCCTTAAACCAACACAAAGTCATATGTCAAGTATATCTTCATAGAACTGGAACAAAATATGTTTTTATAACCAGCTTTAGTGCTGATTTCCTGTGAAAGTTGTTACAATACTACTGCTTGTTCTGGTCACTCTGCGTTGTGCTGTGAGGGCCGAGGTGCCCAGGTCCTTGTGGGGCCTGTGATTAGACCGTCAGCATCACCAGCTCAGAGAGCCAATCACCAGGAGCATGAACTCAATATGCTATGTAAATGTAGGTTCACAGACAATGTGTTAAAGTTGTATTTGTTTCCAGACTTCACCTTAACAGAACATGGTCTCTCTGGCCAGACAGTCATTCACAGAAATAAAAAAAATTCTCCTTTTGGACATTCTTTCCTCTCACTACATGTTCAAGGAGGGCAGAGTTTCTCAACCTTTCACGATGGTCGTTTGGACTGCACAGTTTTTCCTTGAGGGGAGCTGGTCTGTACATCGTAGGATGCTGAGCAGCATCTCTGGCCTTTACTCTCTAGATGCCTCCTGGCAACAATCAGCATTTCTCCAGGCACTGCCCAATGTCCCCTGGCTTGAGGGAAGGGAGGGCACAAAGTCACTTTTGGTTGAGAATCACTGTGCAGTGACACTTAGGTGCTCTTGGTCTACGTTTGGTTATTTGGCTCTTGTCTGCGCTGGGAGCCCAGCCTCAGCCCTAGTGCAGATTCAACCAGTAATTCAGCAGAGCTTGACCAACGGTGGCTGTGGGGGTAGATGCCTGTGAAGGGGTAGGTGGGGAAGAGGCTAGAGTCCTGATCTCTGTCAGAGTTCATATTTGCTTTATTCTCTGCAGAACTCAGTTAATTATCAGCACAGTTACCATGATAATCGGAGGGCTTATTTCTCTTTTTATCTAGTTAACCTTTAAAAAATTACCCCATCTGCTCATTCCAGTGCGCTGTGCAAAGACTTTTTTTGTGTGTCCTGTGAACATCTCTTTATTTTTACATTTAAAAGAATCACATACTCATTCGACAGCTTTACAAGGCATGGCCTCCCAGTTAGTCACACGCACACTGAGGTATTTGGAAAGTTGTTGCTCAGCTGCTGAACTGAGGGAGTCAGGGCACACTGGCCACTCTGCCCACAGTCAACTCCGAATCCACCTTCTGCAAGGATGCCTTAGTCCAAACAGGCTACAGAGTGGCTGCACTTGAACCTGGCCGCCAGATGATGAAACCGTGAAGTTAGCAAGTACTTAAATACCCCTGAATCACGACAAATTCCTCAAAACCATCAGGCAGCCAAAGACTACTATTTTTAATGTGTGGCACGACATAAACAGGTTTGGGGAAAGTTGTGATAGTTGTGGTTGAGATGGACAGCCTTAGAAACACGGAGTGTCCCCTGGGGTTTCTCCACATCCAGTTTCTAACGGGTCACATGCTCAGGAAGAGAAGAAAAATCACTTCCTATTCCCCCCTCAGTCAGCTGGAGGGCTTCATTATTTCTCTATTAAAATCTGAAAAGATGGGGATTCTTATGCAGAAATGACATTTTTGTTATTTGACTGAATTTCTCCCCAAAATCAATTTCTTAGGCTCTATACATCTGCAGTTTTTTTTTTCTCTGAAAATGAATGTGCTTGGCTCAACTAAATTAAAAAAGCATGTACTGAAACAAACAGCTGGATTTATTTAAGATGTTTCCTTTTCATTTCAATTTCAGCAGATTGCCTTTGTGGCAGTTGAAGGCCTACATAAATTCAAACAGCGGATGTCTTGCCTTTCAGAAACCAGGACTTCCTGGTGCTTCAGCCAACAAAGGCTTCATGGGGATTTGGCAGGCAACTCTGCAGACCAGGACTCTGTGGGCTTCACACACAGAGTGGGGATGCCCACTCTCTGGGAAGATGTGACCAATTCATATACAACCTGGCAGGGGGACTCTGTGGATGGGCTCATGAGTTGTCACCTGATATAATTTCCTGCTACTTGCCATGGCCCCCTGCCCAGCTCTTGGACCTTTCTCTTCATTGCATACCTCCTACATGGGCAATAACAGATTGCTAATTTTCCAAAGGGGAATAAAAGTGATAGCATGCTGTGAAAATCTCTGTTGATTATGTAAAAGCAGTGTTTGTCCCCATTTCTTAAGCCTTGGCTTTCTGTTCATGTTGATCGTTTTCCTCAGTGGGAACAAGACTGCCCCAATTACCAAAAGATTTTGTTCCCTGAGTCCAATTCAGGTATGGCAGGGACTGTATCTATGGATACCACCCAACAAAGTGAGATGAGAAAGTACAGATAGGCAAGGTGAGCATTTCACTTAACTTACTCAACAAGTAATGTTTGTTGAGTATTGATTATGAGCCATACTCTTGTATTGGATGCTGGAAACACAATGGAAAACAGACTGGTCTCCACCTTCATTGGTCTCATTGACATTATTTAGACAAACATTCAAATAGATGAAAAAGCACAAATGTGAGAGGAGCCATGAAAGGGGTGCAAGGATCTGGGCAAGACCTTGTCAAGGACTTGGCCAGACCCAGAGGCCAGACCACACAAATTCATGTTCAGTGTTAGGCCTTTGCCTGTGAGCAATGAGCATATTATTGATGGATTTCCCAGGACTGTGATACAATCAAATTAGTTTTAACTTACGTTAAATTTATGTTTAACTTTATCTGTGCTTATGAACTGAAAACCCGGACAGACTCTGTGGTATGCTGTTTGACACATAATTGAATGCAGAAAGTATGCTTGTAAGTGCTATAATTTATTACTGGACTAGACTTGGAGAAACTGGGATATAAATGTCCTTTGAAACATAAATATCAGATATATTGACAGCCAATGTGTTGAGTCCTCTTGTTGACCTCAGAAGATGAACTCAAACGGACTTAAATTCAAGAAATTCCTTGGATCTTGGTTTATGTAAATTTATAATCTACCTGCCAGTGTCCTCCCAAAACTGATGCTCACCCAGGACATCAGAAGGTGACTTTATTGGAAGTAGGATCTTTGCAGATATAATTAGCTAAGGATCTGCAGGTGAAATTATCCTGGAATTAGGGTGGGTCGTAGATCCAAAGATGGGTGTTTTTTAAGAGAGAGGAGAGGAAGATTTGGATGCTAGAGACAGAGAGAGCAGAAGACCATGTGGAGACAGAGGCAGAGCTATGCTGCCACTAGCCCAGGAATGCAAGAAGGAACCAGATGCTGGAAGAACCTGGAAGGGAGCCCCACTGACACCTTGATTTCAGACTTCTGGACTCCAGGGTCTGTGAGAGCACGTGTTTCTGTTGCTTTAAGCCCTCAGGTTTGTGGCAATGTTATGACAGCCCCATGAAACTAACACATGTGTGTAAACAAGGTTCCCACCTCCAAGGTTACACTGTAATTATTAAAATTTTTTTCATTGGTATTTTTTGCACTGAAATATTACAAAATTTCTTTGTTGCGCCAATTTTTGCATTAGGTTTTCTTCTATCATTAAAAAAAGTAAATTGAAGGTATTTTTCTCATGGTTGTTGCTGCCTGCTTTAATAGCATTTGAGAGATTTTTACACAACTGTAAAAAGTTTAAAAATCAACCAAACTCTATTTATCTTAAACCTAAGTTATGGGCAACTTTTGATTCAAATTGCATAGGGTAAGTTAAAATAAATTGCCTTACATTAACCAATGTGAATGTCTTTCTGAAATTATAGTTACATATAAACCTTAATATAGAGCAAATGAACAACTAACAAAGCAACAAAGGTCATTCTGGCTGCAACGAGAACCAATTGGAAGGAACCAAGACTGGAGATCAAACCCTTCACAGAAGGGGGTGGGGACTTTTAGTGTGTTTACAAGGGGGGAACTCAGGGTCTATGTTCAGGCAGAAGCACAGATGAGGGTGGTGTGGGTCCTGACCACTAAGTCTGGAGCCTCTCTGTGTCCTTGAACAAGATCCCTACTGTGAGGGCCCAGAGGGAGCAGGGCTGCTCTTTGTAAATGAACCAATGCACTAGGACAGAGAGTAACCCAGGGGGCCGTGGCAGCCTGGGACTGGAAGGTCTTTTTGAAGAATTCTCAGGCATCTGTGAAGAGGGGGTTTTGTAACAAAGACAGATCTCAAGCATCATCATCTAGACTCGATGCTCAATTTAATTCAAAAAATAAAATAACATGATTTGTATATACCCAGCACTACAGAGCGAGATCATAGTGCTCTTCTTATCCTGCAAGGATGGTCCTCGGCTCAGAACCTCATAGATGCCTCGTTTCCCTTTCTGCCTTGGAAACTCTCACATACGCAGTGTCTCTGACTCTCTCATACATGTGGGGTTCCTGTGTGCGTTAAATTACACTTGGTTTTCTTTTGTAAATCTGTCTCATGTTGACTTGATTATTCATTCAACCAGCCAAAAGAACCAGAGGAGGGAAGAGGGAAGTTTTCCCATTCCCCACAGGGCTATGTCAAGAGGCTTCACTAATTTTAGTACCTTTGCCTCTGCAGAGATGGGAAGAGTCAATAATACTTAACAAATGTATCACACATTATAGATTTCTCAACTTGCTTTGTTATGGCTTTTTAAAAACACTCATTCTAAGAAAGAAAACAATGTAAAATAAAGCAAAACTAAATTTAAGAATTAAAGTTGCAAGTAGTGTTCTCTGCCAGAAAGCTTTGGTGTGTTCAGTAGTGTGGAAGGATAATTAACTGAGCAGCCACCCGCAAGAGCATCGTGTCCCTAACATCATCTTTCCATTGAAAGTGCACATATATTCTGCTAAGTAACAAATTGAAGGTCAAGCCAAGTGAAAACCAATTATCAAGTGTGAAATGCATTTCTACTTAATACCTTTTATGAACACAAAGCAAACTGCTCCCTAAGAGACACATTTGCAATAGGAAAAAGCGCCTAAAAAGATGGCTGTCTTTGAATGCCAAGGAGTTTATCTCTTCTCTCATTAAAGATTTTAAAGTTAAAGAAACTATCTATTCAGCAAAACATAAAACTGAAGATGCAAGAATTCTGATTTCTCAACTATATGTAGCATGAAATATTTGGTAATTATAAATTTAAATGTATCTTTGGTCCAATTTGTGCAACCAAAAGGAAGAGAGACACTGTAAAACTGAATTTTGATATTTTTCCTGCATAGCAGTTTCTCCATATTGCTATTAAATATTTCTCAAGTTTTGATCCCATTCATATTACTACTCTAGAAATAATTCAAGCTAAGTTTCTGCTCAGATTCTATTTTTCTGTTTTCTGATTCCCTCCAATCCAGCCTTCATTCTTGTTGCCTGAGTAATTTTTACTATCCTAATCCCACTTAAAGTCCTTTGGAAGTTCCCTATCAACTGCAGAAATGGTATGAACTCTTAGCATGACACATAAGGGTTTCCACATGAAGCCCCGACTTCTTACCCAGAAGCCTCTCTGATTGTGGCTGCATGGCCTACCTTTCTCCCAGGCCCCCAGCAGATTGCTCCTTCCAGCCCTGAATGTCCGTTCCCAGTTCCTGGTAAACAATTACTCTCCTTTTGGACTCAGGTCTAGTGACATTTTCTCCGAAGCTTCTTGTGAGGAATGATCTCATTGTCCTGTATCCCCTCTTCCCAATGGGTGATGGACTTCTACCCAAAGCACCTTAAATTCTTTAGGTAATTATTTGTTTACTGGCCCTTCGATTCTATAAACTCCAACAAGACCATGCCTTGTGTCACATTCTCTTTTGCATCGTCACTATTAGGTTGGTGCTGGGAACACATGTGTTCTGTGCTGTTGAGTCAGAGTGATGTCCACAGTGGCCTGTCCTCGACAGCCCTGCCAGCTCCTGCAGACTCCTGCCTGTGGCTTCTTCCACGGAGTCAGTCATCTCATACTTGTTCTTCCTTTTTTCTGCTGTCTTCCATTTTGCCCAGCAACAGAGCGGGCACTTAATAAACATTTGGTGAATTGTTAAGGACTGAATTGAAGAAGAACTTGTTTCTTTATTGATTGTCTCTTGTGCTCCCCAGCTCCCTCCAAAATGTAAGCACTATGAGTTAAAAATAAATTTTAAAAAGAAAACCAAAAAAAAACCTGTTTGTTATACTCTATTCCTAGCATTGAGAACAGTGCCTGGCAGCTCATGTATTTTTATTGAATGCGACGCATCCAGCATTTTTAACTACAATGCGTACCACCAAGGGGAGAGAATTGGAATGCTGTAGAAGTCA
Source organism: Macrotus californicus (assembly GCA_007922815.1). Lineage (NCBI taxonomy): Eukaryota > Metazoa > Chordata > Mammalia > Chiroptera > Phyllostomidae > Macrotus > Macrotus californicus. The sequence goes on along the minus strand of VMDR010018167.1, from coordinate 12,649 downwards.
GGTGGCCAGATTGAGCAAATACAACTAAATGATATCCAATTAAATTTGAATAATTTTTGTATAAGTATGTTCCAAGGAATATATAAGACATACTAATGCTTTAAAATTATTTGCTGAAATTTATCTAACTATTTATCTGAAATTCAAGTTTAACTTTGTGACTTGTATTCTCTCTGGCAATTCTAATCAAGGGGGCTTTTTCATACTTCACAAAACTCACCTTCTCAAAGAGTCTGAAAATGTTTGAGTTCAGAACCATGTTGAATTTTGCCACTGTTGCCAATGGGACTGTTTCATATCTTCAAATGTGTTAGGGCAGGAACATGATTGATAACCTTTACCCAATCCAGTGTTTTTACTTTACACACAAGGGAAACATAGGGTCGAGGAAAGATTGGTATCACCAATGCGATGTAGTTTATTGGTTTTCCTAATGCACCCACTGTGTTTTTTGTGTCTTTCACTGAGAGTCACCAGCAGGGGTGTCCAACATTTTGGTGTCTCTGAGCCATACTGGAAGAAGAAGAGTAGTCTTAGGCCACACACTAAATACATTGTGGCATGTAATCACAAAAAAATCTCATAACGTTTTAAGTAAATTTATGATTTTGTGTTGGGCCACATTCATAGCCATCCTGGGCTGTGTGTGGCCTGTGGGCTGCAGGTTGGACACCCCTGCAAGAAGTTGTTGCCTTAGTTAGAGGAAATCAACCACATGAAAGAGTTACGGAGCAGAGGAAATAGTAAATGCTTTGATCTTGATTCTAAACATGAAGAAATTCAGGAAAGGTGAGGTTGCAGGTGAGTTCAGGTACAGGGGAAGACTGTGGGTGCTGAACTGGATGGACACAGGCAAGTGCTGGAGTGGCCCTGGCTGCCTTATGATACAGCGTGCACTGACATAGATGGAGCAGAGGGTGTGTGCAAGTAGTTGTGAGGGGAGTGTGTGGGTCTGTGGACTAAAGGGATTATAGAGGGAGCTGACAACACAGGAAACAGCTGGGGGAAATTTCTGGGCTGCACTTGCAAGAGTTAGAGTTCTACAAGTCAGAAGGCTGGTGGGCTCTCCTGGTTTTTCGGTCTGGGTCTCCTGAAGCCTAATCAGGGTTTTGGACAGTTTAGGTTTGATCTGGAGGCTCTGGGGAAGAACTTGCTTCTAGGCTCATTCAGGTTGTCAGCCAAATTAATTTTCATGTTGTTGTAGAACTGAGGTTCCTGTGACCTTGATGGCTGCCAGTGGGGAACAGTGCGTTGTTCTTGGTTTCTAGAGCTGCCTGCATTCCTTGGCTCATGGCCCCCATTTTCCATCTTCAGTCAGTGATGGTGGATTGAGTCCTTCTCTCACCTTGAATCTTTGACTTTCACTTCTGCTTTATCTCTCATGCCTCTTGTTCTGCTGTTTAAGTGATTAGCCTGGCCCTCTTATAATCTAGGATAATTTCCTTATTTTAGGTACCATAACCTTAATCCCCTCTGTCATGTCCCTTTTGCCATGTAATTTAACATGTTCACAAACATGACATCAGGGGGGAAGATCATGGGAACCAAATCTTCTTTACCAGTATTTCTTGGCCTTAGAGAATGAGAATATATACATGTATTTGCATAAAGAAACACTTGAAGGATACAAAAGAAAACAATATAAGTGGCTAACTATAGTTGGTGTTGGGATGAGGAAAAGGCATGAATTAAGACTTCTCAGTTGAAAGCATTTATATAACTTTTGATTTTGAAACAGGTGAATATATTATCTGGTAAATAAATAAATAAATATCCTCATAAAATTAAAAATAGACTAATGAACTAGCAATTCTACTTTGGGGTATATAGCTAAAATAATGGAAAGTAGGTTCTTAAAGAGATATTTGTACACCCATGTTCCAAGCAGCATTATTCTCAAAGCTAAGAGGTGGAAGCATCTCAAATACCAATCAGCAGGTGAATGGATAAACAAAGTGTGGTATATACATATAATGGAATATTATTTAGCCTTTAAAAGAAAGGAAGTTCTGACATATGCTACAACATGGCTGAATGAAATAAGGCAGTCACAAAAAGACAAATACTGTATGATTCCATTTCTATGAGGTACCTAGAGGAGTCACATACATAGACAGAAAGTAGAATGGTGCTTGGTAGGGTATGGGGGCAGGAGGGAATGGAGAATTATTGTTTAATGGGTGCAGAGTTTCACCCATTAAAACCCTTCTTATTTGCAAAATAAGATGGTTCTGGAGATTGGCCATATAACAATGTGGATATACTTAATATTATTAAACTGTACACTTAAAAATATTAGGTGGTAAATTTTATATTTTATATATGTTGCCACAATTAAAATTTGTTAAAAATTAAGGGAAAGGGGGTATGTTACCACAGAAAGTGAATACAAATCAAATAGAGGGGTTGACATTCCTGTGGCCCAGTGCCCTGGCCCCATCCCTCATCCCCTGCCTATCCCATGCTAGCAGTTGGGCATATGTGAATGGTAACTACTTATCCCACTGGTTAAAACAAAACTGTTGCTAAGCTCCATTTACCAGTGGCTTAACCAGCAAGAGTGTTAGTAGGGCTTCGTCTTCCTGGCAGGGTCCAACTCATCTCCCTCCTCAGAGTGTGGCAAATCTGTGTCTATGTCTTGGGACCCAGTTCTTCTGAGGGTCTCCTAGACTATAATTTTCTTCTCTGGATTTCACTTCCTATTCTACAAGAAATCACTTCCTAAGATGATTGACAGTGAGAATGTCCAGTTCCTTGAGGTAAATCCCCATCCTTTACCCATAGCAACGTCTTCTTGTTCAACAGAAAAATTACTTCAAAATACAGCGCTAACATCAGTATATTTTGGTCATGAACAACATTACCATACATAGGATGAGAATATCAATTCTCTTTCTGGTTGTCTAGATTCTGGTTGTCTGGTTGCCTTAAGCCTAGTCTAATTCATTTTGTGTTTCTTACTTATATCAGGTGATGTTATGGGCTAAATTGTGTACCCCCGAAATTCACGTCTTGAAGTCCTCTCAGTACCTTAGAATGTGATTGTATTTGGAAATAGAGTTTTTTAAAAAGATTTTATTTATTTATTTTTATAGAGAGGGAGAGGGAGGGAGAGAGACAGAAAGAAGCATCGATTGGTTGCCTCTTTACATGCCTTGACTGGGAACTGAACTCGCAACCCGGACATGTGCACTGACAGGGAGCTGAGCCAGTAACGTTTCACCTTGCTGGATGATGCCTGAGCAACTGAGCCACACCAGTCAGGGTAGATAGAGAGTTTTTAAAGGAGTAATTTAAAATGAAGTCATGAGGGTGAGCCCTAATTCCAATATGATTGGTGTCCTCAGAAGAAGAGGAAATTAGGAGACAGACACATACAGAGGGAAGACTGTATAAAAACAAAGAAAGATAATGGCCATCTGTTAGCCCAGGAAAGAGGCCTCAGAAGAAACCAACCCTGTGTTGACCTTGATCTCAGATTTTTAGCCTCCAGAATGGTGAGAAAACAAATTTCTCTTGTTTAAACTGCACAATCTGTGGTATTATGTTATGACAGCCTTAGCAAACTAATGGAGGCAAACATTTGAATATCCTCAGGAATGAACAACTATTCCACATAGAGAAAACAAATATTTTCTTGGAGAAGCCCAAACAAAAATCTGCTGAGAATTAGTTTGGGCCACACATACAGAAATTTAGTTTACCAAATAAATACTTGCTTTCAGTCTACAACATCTGTTCTTCTGGTTGTTTAACAAATTTTTAAAAGACCCATATGCACTTATTATCATAGGTAGTTAATTAATTATTACTAAGAAAGGAGATCAAAGGGAATTAGACATTGTGTTTAATAAACTGGGGAGTATGTGCCTGTTTGCTTCACCAGGAAGCCATAGCTTCATACTCCACGGGATTACAGCATTTCTCTGCCAAGGAAATTAACACCCCTCCATTTCTCCCTCTGATACTGAATTGTTGGGGTGCGAGGGGAGGCAGAGGGAAGCGCTGGACCATAGATGCCAGTCAGTCTAACTAGGGTGTGGACCCACACAAAGCCCATGAAAACTTGGGAAGTTGATTGGTCATTTTGAAAAAGCACCTTGTCCACTCCAGCTAATATAATCCCAGGGGGACAAAGCTCTGTTTCTCTTTCTCTCTCTCTCTCTCACTTGTGACCTGCACTTGTCCCATGTGTTTGTGCATTCTCTAGCCCAGGACCATGTGGGTCTAGCAGCTACTAGGCCTGCAGCAGGTGGTGTGGGCTTCAAAGGACTAAGCTTTCATATGGAGCAGAAACTCTGGACACTAACTTTTGACTTGGCCTTGCTGATAACATGGTTGGACTTTTTCCATGGACAGACTGAGGACACAGGGGCAGCCTTCCACACTAACAAACATTTTGCCACACCACAATCTCTCTTTAGTGGGTCCTTGGAATGCTTTCCTCACGATCCTGACAACATTTTTATTTACATAATTTATTTTATTTTTTCCCACCGACCATACATTTATTTTTTTATTATTGACACTATTACAGATGTCCCCCACTCCACCTTGTCCCCCCACACCAAGCCCCGAACACACTTACTTTAAATCTGTGTAACTGAAAGGGTGGTTATGTGCTGGAGCTGGAAGGAAACTGCAGCCCCCTGAGGAAAGGGGCTGCTCCCTGTGGTTCCCACTGAAGTCTGTTGGGCCTCGGCCTTGGCAGTGACCTCTCAAACCCATGGACATGGTGCTTCTGGAATCCTCTGAGGGACCCAAAGTATTGCTCAGTTGACTCTGGACTCGACTGTCACCGTTCTTCATCCTCCCCTCTATTTCATACTGCCTCCCACTCCCATGCCTTAAGCCTGTGTGTGTGCATGGGTGAGTGGGTAGGCTTACATCAGTACTGAAGTTGTGCAAAGGGGGGGCTGCGTGCATATGGCTACAAGACACACCTGGTGTGGGAGCTTAGGCAGAGAAAATGTGGTAGCATGCCTTCCTGGAACAGCGGGATTTTCCCTGGTGAAACAGGGCACAGAAGTGAGATCATGTTTAAGATCCTTTTCAGCTTTAAAATATTGTGTTTCTGCAAGTAATTATGGGAAGGTTTACTCTGCTTTATTTCTATACTCACCCAGTGTGCAGGGAGGATGAATTAGGAGGATGGCAGGTTAGGAAATCAGAAGACATTCTTATTTCTGTTGTTGGAAGCAGAGGGGTCACTAATTTCCCAGATTTGCAGGCCACCAATACTGAACTGCAAGGATGTTTGAAGCACTGAGGGCAACTCCTATGCAGAAATGCAAACTTGGCTGCCCTCCTTGAACTTGAGGATGTGTGGAAGAGGCTTTCCTTACTGAATGGGAGAGTGGCTGAAACAGATTGGCCTTGTTAGGATTCTCTGTTGTATGTCCACTCAGGCTGCTGGCGCAGTTTGGGGGAAAAGCTAGCTGTCCTAATAGTTTCTTTATAAATGCGTTCAGACTCAGATAAAATGCTGAATAGTAAACAGGGTAAAAAATGACCAATTTTCTTTCCAATCACAGAGGCTTTTTGCTAGTTTCCTCAGTTGAGCAGGAAGGGAGCATGAGGCCTGAGGGTTCATTTCTAAATACATGCACTCCCCACAGCTCTAATTTATTTATAAACATACAGACACTATGACATATCTCTGAAAGAACTTGAGTCCTTTTCTTATGCTTAGTACTAAAAGACAAGCCTGTTATTCTGAATGTAAACACTTTGGTTTTTCGTAGAATAAGAACCTTTCAATTTGACTTCATTGATCAAAAAGCCAAACTGTTATTAAAGGAAAAAAATTTCTATAATTTTTTTAAAATCTGAATCTCTTTTTCAAAAAATTACTGATAGAAACACAGACCTGGAATCACCCAAGTTATTGAGATCTGCTGGAATGGAGAATTACTGTGAATTCTGCACACCATGAACTCCAAGGGTGCGTTTCCACCCCCAATAAAAACAAACGGTCACTTGTTTAGTCAACTTGGGTCTGGGACAGTTTTGTCTATTTATACAGATACAACAGGAGGTCTGAAGCTCACATTTCAAACACTGACTCATTGACCATGTCAGGTCACCCGCGAAGGTGGAATGGGCAGGCAGCCTAAGCCAACTGCCTGAGGCAGTACAGTCCAGCAATGGTGTGCCACACGTTGTCAGGGAGGACTCAGGGTGGCACTGCCTCTAGGATGCAGCACATCATTGTGGAGCTGGGGTGGCCTGTCACTCAGGGAGTTAGCAAACCAGAGCTAAGTTCCAGGGGCCTCAAGTTCTCCAGTGGAAAATGAGGAAGTTAGAACAGGTGGGTGTTTCCTTAACTATGAGCAATAAAAATAGGATTATATGGATAAGTTTAGAAAAGGCTAACTTTAATAAACAAATAGGGTTCTTTCCTTCTATATTTCTTAGATTTAACATATTAATGATATGGTGACTCCCCCCACAAATGGGAATGAGATAAATGATGCTTTCCAAAGGTTCTTGAACACATTTAGAACCCTGTGGGGAATACAGAAGGCCTCATTCTCCACGATTTCAGGGATTAATGGGTGATGAGATCCAGGAGTGAGGCATGAGAGAGACACTTGGCTCCTGCTTCCAGAACCTCTTCCTGAAAACAGAGGAAGCTGGAAGGGCCCGTTGGAGTGTTTGCGGCAATGTCAGGGGTTATAATTTTGCAAAAACAAATGGCATCAGTATTTGCTCATTAAAGGGGAAGCTTGTGTTTAGGCATAGTATGTACTGACCTGAAATGTGTTAGTTTACATTCTGGAAAGTTAATTCTCCCTTCTCCCCAATTCTCTAGCCACTGACAATAAACCCCATAATTCCAGTCATGTTCTTTGTTTCCTGTTAAAATGCAAATACCCCAGGAGAAAAGGACCTCTAAATCTAATATGTTATAAATGTGTAAGATCTTCTGAGGGGAGTCTATGATTTAAAAAAGATGAGGGGAGTCTATGATTTAAAAAAGAATGTAAAAATTTTGAATATCAATTGACATAGAGGAAAGGGGATTGTAGAAATGGCATAAGAGTCTCAGATTTTACTAGGTTGTGTTGTTTTCGGTTGGCTTACTTAGAAGCATAGCCCGAGACAGGGATTCTGTGGAAGAAGTTTGTGGAAGAAATGCTATTGCATGAGCAGGGGTTGGAAAAGCAAGATCGCAGAGGCAGGAGAACTCATCAAAGATGAGCCCAGCTGCAACCTGGCTTTAGCCAGGCCCTAGTGGGAAGCTCTGGGTCACAATTGTCTCATGGTTCGCCCCACCCTTCAGGCAGTCGTTGGTTGCTAGCTGTGCCACTCTCCATCCCTGGGGCGGGGCAAACCTGGTGTACAGACTCTCGTTTAGCCGAAGGCTCTGCGCTATGGAAGGAGGCAGGGGTGAACCATCAGGGGCCAACACTCACAGTAGCTGAGAAATGGGTGCTGCAGCCAGACAGCAGGGATCCTGGTGGGACACCAGCCCTGCACCCACAACACACATACTCAGAATTGGCTTGGTTTTCCTAACAAAATTTCTAGTAACTGGAATATCTTATAAAATTTCTCATGTTCTTTCTTCTCTTGGAATCCTAGATGCTGATTAAAAGCCTTCTCTGGTGTGAGTTTGACATTTGCTTGGGGAACTTTAACAATATTCTAAACTCTTCTCTCATTTCTCATAATTATCAAGGGTTAAAGGAACTGCAATGTTTTTCCGTCTGTCTATTTTTCTTTCTATCAAAAGTATTTTTTAAAGGTCACTTGATATGCTCATGTGCTTTTGAGTGATACTGAAGTTCCATATGTCAAGAGAAGTGGGGGAGAATTCATATTTTGAAAAATCTAGTTTCATGGCCTTAATTTTTCTCACAAATCTGCCAACAAAAAAATTTAAAAAGAAAGAAAACCTCTGCCTTTCAGATATTCTTTACCTAAAGCAATTCTAGATCTATTTCAAGGAGAGTTCAAGGTAATCTTCTGTAGTCCTTAGTGTAAAGTGAGAGTAGTGTGTTTCTTACTGTGAAGGTAACAATCAATTTGTCTAATTAGTATTTTACTATAAAGTCTTCTATAGAGTGTGCCTTGGAGAACTTTAAGGGCTTAAATTTTCTTTTAAAAGCCTCCAGCTCCCTTCCCTAAGTATTTATCAAATGATGGAGGGGAATTTGCTTAATCTGCCCCTCCATTTCTGCTGATGTTTGGCAAGCTGCATTAGGTGATCTCTGCATCCTGCGTATTTTGTAGTTACATTTCCAGTCCTCATAGAAATTCATCAGCAAAAGGCCTGTGAACATTTCTAGAACTTTTCTGAGGCTGGATGTTGTCTGGAAGCCTAAGCACAGGGCCAGGACTCATAGCAAAGTCCAGGTCAGTATGAAGACAGAGGACACTCATCACATGTCTCTGTTGAGAGGGTTTGTTCATTACCCTCATCTGATTATGCAATCCTTTTTTTAAAATGGAATTTTCTTTTATTCTCCATGAGCTTTGCACAAAGAGGCACTTAAATGACAAAACTCCCCATCTTCCTGCTTGCTAGTCAGACTATAATACTGCTTTTGATGGGGTGTGTGTATGTGTAGGGGGAGCTCAGGAATGATGCCATGTGGCCAAAACTGCCACTTTGTCATCTTTTCCTTATCTGTGGCTTATTTATAAAATGTATGCCTTTAATTTTCCAGGCTTTGGTTTTATATTCAAATTTAAGTCTTTGGAATTCCAAAAATAATATCTCCCCCCTTAAAAAAATTCTATTTTTCTCTCTCTCTCAAAAAAAATACCTGGCTTATATCAATAACAAGTGCTATGGCTTCCAAGTAATTGACTGTGCTGCAAATTTACAAAATCCATGCAGCAATTCATCTGATTCCAGGCTCCCTTCCTGGAAAGCAATACATATTTAAGTATTCCCATGAAAACCAAACTGCAGCTTGAATGGTGAAAATGTGCAAGGAAGAACAGGGGACAGCAGCTTCCTGATGTAGCCATACATTCGTACCTGCCTTTGAACTGAATGGAATGCCATGGGCAAACTTGAAGGTTTTCAGCATGTGTGGGGAACCGGAGGCACCCTCACAGACAGCAGCATATCCGGGCCCACTGAGAGACTGCACAGCCCAGCGACTCCTCCTCTGCCCTTCTCAGGTCAGAGGGAAGAGAGAGGGCCTCAGGCCGCCACCACCTTTCCCCACGCCCACTTCCAAACTAACTTCAGCACTCATTCTTTCCATTTTTCTTCCTGACTCAAAAGATGAATAGTCTCTATTTCCATCTCCTGCAGATCCTGGAAAATGTCTAATTGTCTGTTAGGACATGGAGTACATATCCCTTATTCTGTGACTCCTGGACTGATTCAGCATCGGTCACATCTATCACTCCACCTTCATGCTCCTCCATTTTGACACTGCTCTCCCGACCGGGTATGTCTAGACACATCTCTCTCTTTTACTGGATCGTGAGATGCTTAAGCATTGACACCGTGCCTTATTTGTGTTTAACTTTAGTACATAGCATAGTGCTTGCGTATGATTCCTGCATAGGATTGTAAAATAAGTGAGAGAAAGAACCATGTGTTCAAGAAATTAATACAGGAGCACCACATAAAATGGGTGGGAAAATGGAAAAGCTGGGGATGGGGATTACTATAAGAAAGCTATTGTCATGATCCAGTTGATACATAGTGAGCAACTGAATAGCCAAACTAGTAAGGAGGGGATTGAAGTCAGAAAAGATTCCAGGTTTAGGAGACATTGTCAAAGCCTAATAGTTTTCTTTCATTTATTTATTTATACATTCATTCATTCATTCATCCATTCAGTTATTCATGAATACATAGTGCCACATCTCATGCCAGACTCCATTCTAGGGGTTGGGGATGCAGAGAAAAACAAAGGAAACAAACAAACAAAAAAAAATATAAACTTAGTAGAAGACTCAGATTTAAGGAAAAATGAAAGTAATACATTAAATTATTTTAATTTGACAAGTTTGACAGCTAGTGGGCAGTTGGAAATTTACCACTGGAACTTTGATGAGTTCAGATATTTAGATGGATAGTTGGGACTCATTATGTGAAGGAAATAGATACTTCAGAGTTCCCAAGGGTAAAAATTGTAAGAAGAACTAATGAGAAGCTATATTGTCATGAGATTTTTGAAATATAAACTTTGAAACAAAAGGAAAAATGCTATGACCATTTAGGCAAGAGAAACAGAGGGTACCTTGTTTGTGGATCACAGGTTAAGACATATAAAGGCAGAAGCTGAGATAGTCATCAGAATTAGTCATAGATATTCTGGTTTTCTGTTTCTTTTGGAAACACAATAGAATTACCCCTTCCTAGTCCTCTTTGAATTAGGTGATACTGTGTGATTTGCACTGTGAGTGGAGTAATGTGGCTGACTTCCAGCTGGAAGCTTTAAGAGACAGAACTATTTGCCAAGACCTTTCTCTCCTGAGTACTCATTAAAAACATGTTTAGATGAAGCCCTCCATCAGGCTGGATACCTGAGTGACCACATGAACAGAGCTGCTCTACTGATCTGTGTTAAACATGTAGCATGAATGAAAAACAAGCCTTTGTTGTGTTAAGCCATTCAGCTTTAGGGGTTGTTTATCATGCAGCAACACCCAAGCTATCCTGCCTGAGACACAGGCTAAACTGCTGTCATTCAGAACTTAAATTTTTCTGCATGCCACATGGTCATTTCTAAACAATTGCACTTTATAGCCTTCCGACCCCCATAGTGTATTTCCTCATCCATGTGGTTAAAGATTGTTCACTAGTTCCACATCCGCATTCCAGCCCTAAGGAAGAGACAAAGGGCAATCAATGTACTTTTAAGAAAGTGCAGCTAATGTTGTAGACATCACTCTTCCTCACATTCCACTTGTGAAAACTTAGCCAAAGATCATAATTAGCATGGAAAGCTGGTAAAAGTAGTAACTAGCTGACAGTCATGTACCCTACTAAATCTGGATAAGAGTGGGCTGGGTTCTATTACTAAGAAGGAGAAAATAGATACTGGGGACAATTTACTGTGTCTGCCACAGGGCACCTAGCATGTCTAAAGAACTGAAGTAGAAGTGGTATAATTACAGCTGGAGAACTAAGGGAGACATGGAGAGTGGCTCAAGAAGAGGTAGAGACAGGTGGGACCAGGATCAAGGAGGGCCTTCCAAGATTTATTTACATGTAATGAAAAGCCACGGAAGAGTTTTAGGTGGGAGAACAGCACAAACAGATTTGAATTTTAAAAAATTCTTCTGGTTGCTAGAGGGAGAATAGATTGAAGATCATAAAACTGCTTTTACAGGATCCAGGTAAGAGCTGGTAGTCATTTAGATAGGGGCAGGCCTATGGAGATAGAGAGATGAAGATAAATTCTACAGTTATGTGGAATACACAATCAAGAATATTGAACAATGTGGGTGAGGAATACAGGGGCAAGGGAAAGGGGAGAGTTAAAGATGTTCCCAGGACTGAGGTGGATAGTGTTGTCATTATTCTGGAGAGGAAATTCTGGCAAAGCAGCAGGTTTTCTAGGAAGAGAAGAGTTTCATTTTGAGCATATTGTGTTTAGTGTCCTGGTGGGACATCCACATGGAGATGTCTGGTAGTTGCATCTCTATGTGCTTGAATTCAGGGGAGAGAGCTAGGATAGACAGAAAGGATTGGAAATTGTTAGCCTATGGGTGATAATTACATCCAAGGAAGTATATGAAATGGCTCAGGGAAAGTGTTGGGAATAAAAGGGAGTTCTGAAGAACATCAACATTTAAATAAGGGGAAGAGAGGGAGGAAGTGACTATTATAATTAAGAAGAAAGTGCCAGAGGGAAGGCAAAACATCCAGGAGACATGAGCTTCATGGATGTTGAAGAAAGCATGGGTTTCAAGGAGAGACTGAGAAAAAGTATAAAAACTTGCTGGGAAGTAAAGCAGGATAAACACAGAAAATAAAATTGGTAAAATATAGTCTATGTAGCAAGAGGCAGAAATCGAATTTGTAGTAAAAATTTAACCAAAAGGACTCTGATGAAAGAAACCAAAGATCTAAATAAATGGAGAGTATTGCATGTACGTGAATAGGAAGGTTCAATATTATTAAGATGTGATTTCTTCTTAAACTGATTTTTATGTTCAATACAATCCAAATCAAGATCCTAGTGAGTTATTTTGTCTAATTATAAAGTTTATGTGGAAAGGAAAAATACCAGAATAGCCAACACAATATTGAAGAAGCAAAACAAATTCAGTAGACTGATACTACCTGACTTCAAGACATTATAAAGCTATAGTAATCAATAGAGAGAGATATTAGCAAAATAATAGAGAGTAGATTAATAGAACAAAATAAATAGCCCAAAAATACACCAACATGAGTATAATCAACTGATCTTTGCCAAAGGAGCACAGACAGTTGAATGGCGTAAGGATAGCCTTTTCCAAAAGCTGTGCTGAGACAACTAGATGTGAAAGAAAATGAATCTAGACACAGACCGTACACCTTTCACAAACATTAACTCAGATGGATCATAGATCTAAATATAAAATGCCAAACAGTGAGACTTCCAAAAGGTGACATGGAGATAAAGGGTGATCTTGGGTTTTGCAATGAGGCTTTAGATATACCACCCAAAGCAAAACTGATGAA
>VMDR010018166.1:0-19420 GCA_007922815.1 Macrotus californicus | reverse complement strand
TTTTGTTTCTGTTTTAGGTTCAGTTGTTAATAGCTGTGAGTTTGTTGTCATTTTACCGTTCCTATTTTTTATCTTCTTTTTTTTAGATAAGTCCCTTTAACATTTCATATAATAAGGGCTTAGTGATGATGAACTCCTTGAACTTGACCTTATCTGGGAAGCACTTTATCTGCCCTGCCATTCTAAATGAAAGCTTGGCTGGATAGAGTAATCTTGGATGTAAGTCCTTGCCTTTCATGACTTGGAATACTTATTGCCAGCCCCTTCTTGCCTGTAAGGTTTCTTTTGAGAAATCAGCTGACAGTCTGATGGGCACTCCTTTGTAGGTTACTGTCTCCTTTTCTCTTGCTGCTTTTAAGATTCTCTCCTTATCTGTAATCTTGGGTAATGTAATTATGATGTGCCTTGGTGTGTTCCTCCTTGGGTCCAGCTTCTTTGGGACTCTCTGAGCTTCCTGGACTCCCTGGAAGTCTATTTGCTTTGCCAGATTGGGGAAGTTCTCCTTCATTATTTGTTCAAATAAGTTTTCAATTTCTTTCTGTTTCTCTTCTCCTTCTGGCACCCCTATGATTCAGATGTTGGAATGTTTCAAGACATCCTGGAGGTTCCTAAGCCTCTCTTCATTTTTTTGAATTCTTGTTTCTTCATTGTTTGCTGGTTGAATGTTTCTTTCTTTCTTTTGGTCCACACCATTGATTTGAGTCCTGGTCTCCTTCCCATCCCTGTTGGTTCCCTGTACATTTTCCTTCATTTCCCTTATCATGTCCTTCATTTGTTCATCTAATTTGTGACCAAATTCAACCAAGTCTGTGAGCATCCTGATTACCAGTGTTTTGAACTGTACATCTGATAGGTTGGCTATCTCTTTGTCACTTAGTTGTATTTTTTCTGGAGCTTTGATCTGTTCTTTCATTTGAGCCATTTTTGTTGTCTTGGCGCGCCTGTTACGTAGTAAGGGGCGGAGCTTTAGGTGTTCATCAGGGTGGGGCAACCACCTTGCAGGCTGTTTGTGGCAGAGGGGTCCGAGAGGGAACAATGACCCTTACTCCTCTCTCTGCCGGTTTTCAGTCACTTCCCCCGCTACCCACAATCGAATTGGGCCCTTCTGGTCCTGATTCCCAGGTGGGTGGGCTTGTGTAGGTTCTAGGACCCTGTGGGTCTCTCCAAGGAGCTCTCCTGTGAGGCTGAGAGTTTCTCCCCCTGCTGCCTCAACCCCCACAGGTGTTTTCATTCGAAGGCTTTGAGGCTTTATTTCCCTGCGCTAGGACCCTGGGTTGCAGGGTCTGTCTCGCTCCCCAGTTGTTCCTCCCGGTTTATGCGCACGTGGGTGTGGGACCCCCCACCCACCAGCCGCCACCTTGCCGCGAATCCTCTCCGCCTGGCTGCCCGCCTCCAACCCTCCTACAGGTCTGATGAATGTTTCTTCAACTCCTTGGTTGTTGGACTTTAATACAGTTCGATTTTCTGTCAGTTCTGCTTGTTTTTGTTTTTAAATTTGTTGTTGTCCTTCTTTTGGTTGTGCGAGGAGGCACAGTGTGTCTACCTACGCCTCCGTCTTGGCCGGAAGTCCCCATCATTAGTTCTTCAATTGTCATTCAAGTTCTGTAAGCTGCAGATTGCATAGTGGTTTTGGTCAGAGAGCATCCAATACAACCCAGGGGTTCCTCAGGAATGTTTGGAGGTTGCTGAAGAGACATCTCCCAGTGGCAAACTTCCCCTTCGCTGCTACCTATGCCAGAGGCGGAAGTTTCAATAGCATTTTCCCAAAGTACTGTTCTGATCAACCCAAGACCTTGGGTTCATGCCATTGGCTATGAGGCCCCAGCTACCTGTGTAGCTGGAATCCATCCTGGGGGCTCTGTGTAACAATTTATAACCCAAGAGTTCCCCTGTATCCAAACACCACTGGGTTCTTTGGTCCAGCATAATAAAAACAGCCTTTGAGCACCTACTCTGGGTCAGGCACTTTGCTCTCTTAACTGAGAATACATAGATCATGAGATACAGCCGCTACTCTTAGGAAGCCTATAGTTTATAAGAGGATAGATATGCACAGAAATAAGTTATTTGGGGATGCCACTAGCATATGCACTGACATTAGTTCATCCTTCTCATGAAAATTAACTGTTTAATGATCAGAACTAGCTCCCTAGTAGCTTACTCGTGTAAATCATAAACATGTTTCTTAAAGCATCAGACTAAGAAGGAAAAAAGGGTTAAGACCTAAGTAAGAGACCTGCCTACTAAACAGCTGGAGCAACCAGCCCTGAAGGAGAGAGAGAATAAAGGTAGAACCAGAGCCCTGGCCTGTGTAGCCCAGTTGCTTGGAGCATTGTCCCATGAACCAGAAGGTCACAGGGTCGATTCCCAGTCAGGGCACATGCCTGGGTTTCAGGTTCAGTCCGCAGTAGGGGCACAGGCAGGAGGCAACCAATTGATGTTTCTCTTTCACATCGATGTTTCTCTCTCTCTCTCCTCTCCTCTCCAACCCTCCCTGAGATCAATGAGCATCTTCTGCTGTCACTTTCCTGAAAGCTAAGTTGTGAATTCTTTTCCCCACTTAAAAATTCACATTCACTAGTGAAGTTAGCAAAAGGACCCTTGTGAGTTTCTGTCCAGGGTGTAAAGAAAGTTCGATTTTGAAATTTTTAATCATTTCTTAAATATATTGGTCTTTTTCCAAAATGTGGCCATGTGTGATGATTTGATGATTTCTCCCCAACACCACCTCACTTCTTCATTAAACCCAGAGCCACATCAGATAGCAAATCAGTGCTATTGCTTTGACTAATTTATTACTAAAAGATGTATTTCTTTAAAAGATCTTCTGATTTTCTCTTAATATTTTAACCTCTTGAGAGGTATAAATTCCATTCAATCAGTGGACCATCTATTTTATATTAGAACATACACAATAAGAGATGAAACAGAAATTGACAACCTGCTTTCTGATCAGAAGTTTTGTATGTCTTACCTCTCTAGAGTACTTGTAATTAACAGGGACAGTTTTAGCTTTCAAGATTCCCTCCCCCCACAAATGAATATGCATTCTAGGTATTAACACAATATGTGGCATCACAATTTATGGGATATTTCTGGGGTTGGGATTGGAGGAAATCAGGTAGGAAGGCACAGGGAGATGCGTCAAGTTTGAAGTAAGGAGCTAAGAGATTTTTATCTTTAGATGTATAATTGGCACCTTTATCTCCATTACTCTATAGGGTAAGGGACAGAATCCATCTTGAGTTTCCACCAATCACACCATCAAAAATGTGTTTTATTTAAATCACACCCTATGCATATCTAAATATTTATAAAGGCGTTGCTAATTCCAGCAATTGAACAAGAATGCATTCACATGGCTATCCTTCAGAGCAGCCTACTACTTTTGTTGTAACATGTTTATTACCAGTTGCTAACCCAGGTGTTGTATTATTGCTAAGCCTCAATGGAACGTTTATGGACTTGTTTTATGAGTTGCTAATCTGTGCTGTGAACCCATCAGTCTGTTTGCAGTGGGGAGGCAGTGGGCGGGGGGGAGGGGAGGGGTGGGAAGAGGGAGGATCATTTTGTTTGACGTGTTGGTGGGAGGGAGGTTGGTCATGAAGTTTGCACTAAGATGTACCGAAAGGGTTCCGTGTTCACCCTTGCACAGAAATAAGCTGTAGTAAATAGATGTTATTTGTAAGCAGGTTTTTCAGTGATCATACTGTTTTTTACCCTTGTTTATATTTTTCCTCAGGGGAAATCTCTGACGTCAAAGAGATTAACAAGTCTTGTTCAGTCTTACTAAAAGGATCATCCTGTAGCATGGGAGCAGACTGAGTCATTGCATATACTTTTGTAGCTCTGTGTTGTCACCTGGAACAGAGGACCTTAGACCAAGGTGTTGCATGAGCAAGGGACCTGAATTGTTCTTCCTCTGTGTGCCGCAAGGCGTCGCCACCTGCAAGGGACTCAACCATCTCAATGCCTCCATTTCAAAATGTGGTCTGCTTACTTCTTCCTTGTACTAAGCTGGATCTGTGTCTTTTCCTTTTTATCAAGTTCAAGTGAAGTAAACCTTTTACTTTCCCCCCACCCCCTTTCTCTCTGTCTCTCTTAAAGCTTCTGCTAAATACACAGCTCACTGAAAATTCAGTCAAGTCACAAACTGGAAGAATTGTGAAAGGAAAAAAAACAAAGCATATATCAATAAGTATACATATGGCTTCACATTTGCCAATCAATCAATTAGCGCAGGAAGTTTCACTTCCCTGATGTATTCACAGTCATAAACAAGCTCATATCTTTGTCCGTTGTCTGTACATGCTCAGTTCATGTTTCTTGCATTTATTTTTATACCGTATTTAAATAAGAAACACCTTTTACTCCAGCTGGATTAAAGTTGATTCCTTCTCTGTAAATTTGTGTATGTTTATATTGTTGTTTTATCTTTCATTAAAAGATGCCGAATCTCGTTGCTTTTGTAACTTTTGACTTTTGTGATCACTGAGAAAGAAAAGGCTCTGAGAGCATCCACAAATGTAGAGTTGCAATCTGAACTGTCGCCCTGGTGGGGGAGGATGGAGGGTGGCAGGTGGGCGGGGCAGGGGAAAGTGGTGGTGGGAAAGTGGAGACCACTGTGTTCGAGCAACAATAAAAATTAAATTAAATTTTTTAAAAAAAATATCGCCCTGGAAGTTTAGTTCAGGGATTTAAGACAAACTTGGCTGGCACAGCAACCAGGAACAGATCAAAAGTGTCCAGTTTGGGGGCTCACCCAGGTCCAGGTGCATTGTTTTTCTCCTAGAGGAAAAAAAACACCCCACAAACTGGGCTTCCACATTTTCAGAACTATCTACAGATCTTTCTGTCTTATTATGAATATGCATCTCTATGTTTTGCTAATGAATATTCTATTAGAATTAGGTTTTAGTGTGATTTCCCAACTCAAGAGCAGATTTTTTTTTTTAAGTATAATTCTAAAAATCCCTTAGGCTGGTGGCTGTTAACTCTTTGATGGTAACAAATCCCTTTGCGAACTTGATGGTGATTACTTAGTGAGTACTTCCCAAGTGTCTGCCTCTGTATGATGGTCTTCAAGTGCCCATCAGATCCTCACAGCCGCCCCTATAAGAGCATTTCTGTAATTTTGAGAATACTGAGGCAGAGAGAAGGTAAGGGACTTGTTCAAAGTCACACAGCCAAGGCGGGGGTGCGAGTAAAATTCCAAGCACTCTGACCCCAGAGCCCCCTATACCACACTCATGCACTTACACCACACAAGTTCTGTTGGTTAGTTAGGTGAAAGCCATGTCCGTGTCACACTGGAAACATTTGCACTGAATTTTAGGACATTTCACAGAGTACCCTCTGAAACTCACCCATGGACCCAGATAGGAAATCTGGCTCCCTTTAAAGTTGGCTCAGTGACACCAGAGGTTTTCCAGGCAGGATACGGATCTTACTGGTTTGCTTTTGCAGCCACCAACGCCTTGCAGACTCTGGTTATTTTTTTTTAAGAGGTCTGTTAGTAATGTCTATTCATGACCAGGTAAATTTAAATTTTTTTTTTAAGATTTTATTTATTTATTTTCAGAAAGAGGGGAAGGGAGGGAAAAAGAGAGGGAGAGAAACATCAATGTGTGGTTGCCTCTTGTGTACCCCCCTACCGGGGATCCTTTGGTTCACAGGCCAGCGCTTAATCAACTGAACCACACCAGCCAGCGCTAAATTTAAATTCTTAAAAAGTTTACCAGTATTGGTAAGAAATCAATAGTGGAGTCTGTTAGCTAGTTTATAAAACTGCCACCAACATGGAAGAAACCTGGTAGGAGAAGTTTGTACATAGGCTACAGTTTGAACACTGTGAATAGTCTCAGAAAGATTTAATTGTCAGGAATACACAAAATGCAAATAAATCAAAGTTTATAGATGTCCTCCCTTAAGAACACCTAGTTCAAGACAGCTTTGGGCTGGCACTGAAGCCAGATTGAAACCCTAGCTGATAGAAACATTACTGGAAGAAAATGATAGCCCTGTTCGGAGAGTATGATGCATAAACAACAGCCCTGCATAAATATGATTTGTTATTTTGGAGGCAACTTTTCACAAATTGTCGGTCCTTAAAAGCTCATCCTTACAGACTGTTTCAAATCATGGATTTACGCAGAAATGAAGGCGACAGAGGACAAAGAAGAGAAACCGTCGGGCAAGTATCCCCAAGTCAGGAGCCTCTGGTAAGAGTATGAATCAGTGTTGGGGTTCAAAAACTCAGCTATGAAACGGTAGTATTTTGGGAGAGGCACATAGAAAAGTTTGGGAGTTAAACTTTCTTGGCAGTTAAGTCAAGCACGGTAACTATCTCCTACTCCAACTCGGGACAATCGGAACCTTAAAGCACAGGTGAAAATCTCTCACGTTTCTAATGAATACACTGATTAAGAAGAAGACTTAAAGCAATTTAAAAGTCATCTACCTTAAAGCAATTTAGAAAGTGACCCACCAAAATAGTGGCTTGGACTTTCTACACTTGTAAAACTATTCATCCTCTAAGTGGCATCAGCCCACTCACTGCTTTCCTTCACAGTGTCACAGTTATGTTTCCTACAAAGGAAGTTATACTTGCATGAGTACTAGAAACAGAACAGCCTCACCCAAGCTGTCTCCTGTCGTACACCCGGAAAACAAATGAAGGCACAGTCCTTCCCTCTTCTTTATGGCAAATGTGTGAGTGGATGTTGCTACTCAGGACTAGCAGATTCATCTCCCATTCTCCTGGTTGAGTGCTCACTTCTCTTTCAAGACGTGTGATGGTTTCTAAATAGTGTTGAGGTAAGAAAGGTAAGTCTTGGCTCCTTGCATAAATGTGGTCCGGCCTACATGTACTAATTATCTGTTGTGTGTCCTTAAATACACGCTTGAGAGACCACATTGAAACATCCACGGATTTACTATGTCTAATAGGACGTCTTTGCATACTATAAGACCCTCTAAAATATTAGCATGAGATAAACAAAGGTACCAACCCATCTTCTACGTCATTTTAAGAGATAGTTAAGAATTTGATGAACGAGAGGAGGGAGAGAGAACTAAACTCAGGGATCTCATATATTTTGTTGTACAACCGTGTACTTGTGTACTCACTGAGAACTTGGTTACCCAAATTAACCTTTAAAAGGGCACCAAATGATGTAGCAAATGGAAGATAATCTTATTTTTAAATAATATTAAAACAAACTGTTGTATATGCCTTTGAATGTCTTGGGAGGTTTTCCTGGAGCTAAAACACAGAGCATTTGTAACTTTCTTTTCAAAAAGGTTATTAATTAGTTCCTGGGTAGACGTGAGTACCTCTTGATTAATAAATTAATTAATAAATCGATGATTTTATTAGGTTATAGGGCCTTCATGATTTCACACTTGTTCAGAAATCAAATAAATTGGAGAGCATTTGATATCTTTAAAGGTTAATAACATGTAACTCCAGGATGGGTTGAAATGATTAATACAATGTACTGAATCAGCAAGCGTGGGATGTGGTACACAATTAGCAGTTAGGAAAGAATGTTTACCTTCACCTCTCCCTGTCTTTTCCTCCAAAAGGTCATCTTTGTAAATAGATCAAAGACAGGCCGGAGTACCCCTCCCAGCCAGGCAGGAATCAGGGGTGAAGTTCAGTCGGCCAAAGCCTAGTGATCAATCAGGATCCCAAAGACCAGGGGAAGGATCTGCATGCAGAGCGGTCAGGTTTGACGGTGGGTTGGGGACCAACCAGATACAGTCCGTAAAGAATTCGGACCGAAAGGCTGACAAAAGAGTGGAACTGGTAAGTCAAGGACACTGTGTCCTGAACAAGTGGATTCTGGAAACTGCAGCTCTAGAATATATAAATGGGGCTTTTTTTTTTTAAGATTGTATTATTTTTAGACAGAGGGGGTGGGAGGGAGAAAGAGAGGGAGAGAAACATCAATGTGTGGTTGCCTCTCGTGCACCCCCAACTAGGGACCTGGCCCACAATCCAGGCATGTGCCCTGATTGGGAATCAAACCAGTAACCCTTTGGTTCGCAGTCTGGTGCTCAATCTACTGAGCTACACCAGCCAGGGCTAAACTTAATTTTCTTATCAAGTTTATTTGCTGTCTTGATATATGCACTTTTAGATCCTAAGAATTTACATAATTTATACAACATTAAAATGCTGTTGAATATGATGCATTTGAGGAGCGAGTGTGCCCAGCACTCAGGCAGGGTACAGTAGGCCAAGTGTGCTAAGTGTGCAACAGATTTTCTAATTTGACACCTGAGACACGGAGATGTGGTCACTAAAAAATACAAATCTGTGTGTAGACCTTGGCACTCTTGCTTTGGCAAGCTGTTTGCTCTAGTTTTCAAGATCACAATGTCATGGTAACTGAGAAGGGATGCAATCTGATAGCAATGTAGTAGTTCTAACAGAGGTATGTACATAATTTTCAAAAACCAGAATGTTCTCCCACTCTTGTGCCTTGGCAAGTTCATTCTTATCCCCGAGGT
The DNA here is from genome assembly GCA_007922815.1 of Macrotus californicus. Lineage (NCBI taxonomy): Eukaryota > Metazoa > Chordata > Mammalia > Chiroptera > Phyllostomidae > Macrotus > Macrotus californicus. Next base: position 10,903 of record VMDR010018166.1, on the reverse strand, counting down.
CTCTCTTCAGTCCTTCATTCTCCTCCTATTACTCTTTTCTCGATCCTGCTGTGGCTTCTTTCTCTCACTGGGTTCAGACAACAGGTAGGTGACATTTCGGACTGGACAGTGAAGCTGGTAACTACAGCACCGAAATGGGCTCTCCTCTGAACGGGTCCTTTAAGCAGCCTCTTTGTCATCCCAGGCTGCCATGCCCACTGCCCACCTCCAGGGCCCCAGTGCAATTGCATGAAGAAAAGAGACCTTTCAGTCCAAGAGCCTTGTTGTCTAAAACACAGAGTCTGGTTACTTGTTTTTAATCATATTGATATTTGCGTTTAGAGGCAGCTTCTGCTCTGAATATTGAAACATTCTGAAGTGGTAGAAACGTAACCCTCATGAACGAGTTGTCAAAGTCGCAGAATATATCTTAAAAAGGAGGAAAAAAATGTGGTTTCTGAGTCCCAGGGGTGGGGAAAAAAAAAAATGGAGTAAGTTTTTATTTAACAAGTCTGACATCTAGTGGTCAATTGGTAGTTGCTAAGGTAGCTAAATTAGATTAGCTCTAGTTTAAACGTGTTGGAAATGTGAGGACCTGGAAAGCGCAGTTCTGGCTGGTGTGGCTCACTGGGTTGAGTGCTGACCTGTGAACCGAAAGGTCGCCAGTTCAATTCCCAATCAGGGCAGATGCCTGGGTTGCAGGCCAGGTCCCCAGGAAGGGGTCTGCTAGAGGCAACCAATCAATGTATCTCTCACATACTGAGGCTTCTCTCCCCCTCCCTCTCCCCTCTCTAAAAGTAAATAAATAAAATCTTTAAAGTTGTTTTTTTTTTTAAAGAAAACATAGCTCTCACTGATGGAGTCAGTGTAACCAGGTTAAATTATGAAAGTCACGCAGATGCTGGTTGTACGTTAAGTGATAAGGACTCAAAGACACGAGTTCCAGGCAGTCACTTCCCAAGAAAAAGGGGGACCAAGAAAGGAGAACGTGCATGTTTCTAGTGATAATCTCAACGATAACCAATTTACATGGTGCTGTATGATAGGTCTTACACTAAAGGCTTCAAGCATCAGTGTCTCCTCGGCAACCGTGAAAAACAACTTAAAACTGATGAAATTGAGAGGCTCCATGACTTGCTAAGTTGCCCAAATTTTTATAAATAATGTTAGTAGATCCAAATTGCTATCCTAAATCCTTTACTTTGTCTTTTCTTTTTTAAAGAGCGAGACAAGCATCAATGTGTGGTTGCCTCTTGTGCACCCCCTACCTGGGATCTGGCCTGCAACCCAGGCATGTGTCCTGACTGGGAATTGAACTGGTGACCCCTTGGTTTACAGGCTGATGCTCAATCCCCTGAGCCACACCAGCCAGGGCCTAAATCCCTTACTTTGTACTTAGACGGTAATAGCCCAGCACACCACGACAGGCGGCGGGGGGGGGGGGGGGGGGGGGGGGGGGGGGGGGGGGGGGGGCTGATAAGAGCAATTGTTCTTCTCTGATTATGGCATAATTATGGGGTAATAATAGACAATAATTACATTATCAAGTATAAATAATATTGTGAATTAATATTATTAAAAATAATTATCCATAAATTGAGGAAGACATCTATAAGAACCTCTTGATTTCATTTGCTACTTGATTGGCAAGTGTGTGTGAATTACTTTTTAAAATTTATTCCCGTTTTATTGCGCTATAATTGGTATATAACATTGGGCTAATTTTAGGTGTACAGCATATTTTGATATACTGCCAGATGATCGCCTCAGTAAGTTGTTAGCACCCATTATGAATTATCTGAGAATCTCTTTTGGATCCTGTTTGGTTTTTGCTCCTTGAGGACGTTATAATTCCGATCTGGACATGTATTAGAAGAGAAAGGACAGCAAAGAAACCCTTACTCCCTCCATATTCCAGTTGTTCTGACCAGAGGGCAAATTTCAAGGCACAGATTACTTGTCACTTGAAGTCACAGTGACCCTTCACTCTCGCAGAAGCCTGTGGGCGGTTCCTGCCATGCTGCACGCTCACCTACAGGGCTCTGGGCATTCCTCTCACCGAGGACCAGCCCTGGGGAAGCTCAGTGACCCACTCTTAAGATTTTAAATGAATAAACTAGCAAACAAAATAGAAACAGACCCATAGAGACAGAGAGCAGACTGACAGCTGTCAGAGGGGATGGCTTGGGGAACTGGCTAGAAAAGTGATGGGATGAAGCAAAAACACACAAAAAACAAGTCATAGATGAGACAACAGTGGGGTGATCACCCGAGAGGAAGGGGGGTTGAGGGAGGTAGGGGAGGGCAAGTGGGGAGGGAAGGAGAATTGACGTGGGGTGCTGAACACACAACAGTGTACAGAGAATGTGTTACAGAATTGTACACCTAAAACCTATGCAACTGTATTAACCAATGTCACGCCAGGACCTTCAATAAAAATAAAATAAATAAAATAAAGAAGCAAAAAAAAAAAAAAAAGGTTCCGGGCTGCCGGCCACAAGCATGCTCTGGACCTGAGCTGCTTTGCAGGCTGTTTTGAGTCACTCTGAGAGACCTATGACCCTGTTCAGTTTGTAGCTCATAATTTCTGGAAGAACTGAATCCCCATGATGTCTAAGAACGTCCCAGAGGGCCCTTCCAGATCCCTCATCCGAGTCAGAGTCCAAATTAGCTAGAGTGCGGCTTTCAGGGGCAACGGGACCCAAAAAGACACTGACTAGATGCCCCGAGCGTGTTCCTAAGTGTGATAACAAGGGAGGGGGGGTGATGGGCCGGGGGGCAGGAGCCAAGAGCTTGTTAGGCCGTGACACGGGCACTGCTAACCACGGCCATTGGCTGTTTGAGGACGGGCTGCCTGCCCTGGAAAGCTAGCCAGGACAGGAAATTAGCAGGCCTGGGATCAGGACCGGGAGAAGCTTTCTCTTTTGTCTCAGGCCAGGATGTTGCTTCATGCAAGGGGCTGAGTGAGCACAGGCCGACCGCCTGACTTCGGGGATGGTGCCTCTCGGACATGACCGTGGAGCCTTTCTGCTCCCAGAGTGGTGTGGCTAGAAGGTCTGGGGCTAGAAGCCCAGGCTGGCGCTCAGCGTGCAGTGGTGTCAAAGTTTTAATGCTGAGAGGGAGGGGCTCCTTGATCCCCCTCCATGCTGAGAAACGATCGCTGACCCACAGTCTCGGTCCAGGGCCATGGCTTCAGCTGCAGCGGGGCCTCTGGGATGACACATTTCGAGGGCTTCGTAGGTCACCTGCAGGCTTACCCAGCACTGGGCTGTCGGAAATGCTCTCAGCAGCAAGGCCGTGGGGCAGCAACAACCGCAACAGTGAGAACACCAGCATCGCCCAGGGAAGTGGCTAATACCTAGGACTGACCCCTTGGGCTGAGAAATACCCCGAGGCTTTGGTTAGATGACCACAGCAAGGCGGGGCTCCTCAGGGAGAGAAAGGCATTCCCACAGCAGCAGGGTAGCAGCCTAGACCCATTTGATCCGAGTCTAGGAGTCAATGAGGCTTCGTGCAATGCCTAAGGCAGGGGAGGCGGGATTGCAGTTAGAATCCCGTTTTCCACCCATGAAAAGTCTTGACTTTGTCTGAGTACCAACCACCTGTCTGAACTTTCACAGTTCCTACAGGTAGCTGGGTCAGCGCTTTCAATTCTAATTACCATCTGCCTTCCCACGATGGGGGTGACAGAAATGTAACCCCGGAGCCTGAGGGCTTTCACGCTAATAAAAATTTATAAGGAGGAAGGGTGAAAAATCAAATACATTTCTCTAGAAGTACTTGTCTTCTTTGGCGTTTTTAAAAAATGGTTTTCATCCTTTCAAAGCACCAGGGATATACCTTCGTTCTTGAAGCACGCACCTCTGACCCTGGCCTGTGCCTCAAATAACTATTGAAAAAAGATACTTTGAAGAAAGTAAGACAAAGTGAAAACTACCTCTGCGGTGTAATCAATATTGTTTAAATGTACAACGACAGCGGCGCACTGCAAGTGACATCACCTGCATCTTTGCAGCGGCTCATCTGCGTCCTCCTGCCCCCCGCCCCACCCCAGGCTTTCCTCTTCCCTGCAGGGGGTCTTAACCCTTGTTTCTTACTTCACGTGGTTCTTTGTGGTTCCTTTGACCAATTCCAAGTCCTTTCAGTTCCCTATTTTTGCTAACTATTACTTCAATTAGAAGTGAAGTAGTCTGAATCTTAATTCTGTGTTTATCTGCTTTGGTAAGAAAAATTAATATATAATTGAATAAATGCAAATCAACAAATAAGTTTATAGTGAACTTAGACTTTCCCTCCTAGTAAATATGTAACTGAGTAAATGTAAGTGCATAAGCTTATACTGTAACCGGGGGCAGCCAAGGGGGGGGGGCAAATATGGATTTGTAATGGGGTCCAGAAATCACTATCCAGGAGGAAATATTAGAAAAAAGTATATATATATATGATGTCCTCAGCCCCACAAGTCTGAGCTGGGGGATGGGACGCATGGAGCAGGGCCATTGAGAGTTGTTTTTGAATAGCAACAGTTTTGCAGATAACCTCTAGAGCGTTCACTTAACATATTTATAACCTTTAACTGGTTTCATGGATATGTTAAACAGCTGTGGCCTTGCTTGGAGCCAGGGGGATGGGAGTGACTTCAACTCAGGATGTAACTGGGAGGCAACTCCCCCTGGTTACAGAGCCTGCCTAAGAGCTTGGAGATGATTGGCTCCACACCACAGGGCCACACCTGCCCTGACTTACTGTGGCAGCCAGTAAAGCTGGAAAAATACGGGAATGCTGGCAGGTGTGGCCAGTTGTGGGCAGAGTTGGAAATGGTGCTGGCAGGTGTGGCCAATTGTGGGAGGAGTCAGAGATGGTGCGGCACGAGAAGGTTGGTGCTGGGATTGAAACCCAACATGGCAGCCATGCGGGGTCTTTTTGGGATGCAGCTTGGGCAGAGAAGAACCACGGCTTTACAGTGCTCCCTTTTTGCCACATGGCTTAGCAGAGACTTCAGCAGAGACTTTGCCTGGAAGGAAAGGGGTGAAAGGACTCTTGCTGGTGGGCCAGGAGGAGGTGCCACGTGGGTTTGGATTAACTGGAGAGCTCGGTTGCAGCACAGCTGGTGGTGCCGGAATCGGAGGGGCTGCCTGAACCACGGACTTCTACTTCTTTACCTGAGGTACGGTGCCCGGACTGGGCAGAGGGGACGGAAGGACTGTGTGTCTGTGGGTGTTCTAAAGGATTTTGGGACCTCAATGAAGACATTAAGTCATTACTCTTAAGTTTGTATAACTCTTTGAATAAGTAATCCTGTTCCTCTTCACCAATCTCTGGCACTGAGAGACGTCTTTCCCTGGCGGCGGGCAAGGTGAACCTAGTACAGGGTAAGGGAATCCCCGGAGCACAAGGGTGGGTCCATTTGTTAATAGCATGTCATTAGCCCTCCCTGGGTCTGTTCTGTAACTACTGAGTTTAGAATTCACCTCACATCTTGTCTTCACCTTATTTCTAGGTGAGCTCATCGAGATTCCTGGCTTTAATTTAAAATATATGTGCCAATACTCCCAAAGGTGTACTCTCCTGACCAAACTACAGCACCCCTGCCCCACATCGCCCATCCAAACCCCGGTCTCAAACATCCATGTGGACATCAGACACATTCAAGACCCAAACTCTTGATTCCTGTAGATTGAGGGTTGTGCCATGACACCCTGGCGATGGTGCACGTAGCCAAATAAGCCACGCAGGGCAAGGCTTGGACCACAGCTGATTGCGTCTTGGCAGAATGCCCCGTGATACCCCCGGAACACATGATGATGAGAGGCCTCCCTACTGGCTGCCCCATCACCCCTGGAAGGCTGATGAGACAGTTCCTCATTGACTCCCAGGTTCTGCTGAGATCTGGAACATTCTGCCTTGTCGCCCTGAGAACAGAGCTGCAGGCTATAGAAGCACTCTGCCACAGTAAAGATGTGGCCTCTCAGCACAGAGCTGCCCCACACCCACATTGCCATCCTCTGGCCCCTTTTTGTTCCAGGTCATCGTTGTCGTGTGTGGGATAAGGAACTGGCCCTTTTGACTTACTCTTTCACCATCTTTGTAACTGTGTCGAAATCGAAGTGTCTTTTTACCAGTAGAGTCAGTCAAATCCAGGCCTTGGCCTTGGCTTATCTTGTGTGTGTGACATTGACAATTCCCACCCCACCCGCCTCCTCAATCTTCTCCCCCACAATAAATTGCAACACCAGCATTCAAGTTTCCCAAGCCCCCAAGCTTGGAGACATTTCTGGTTCCTCCCTTGCTCTTAGAGAGCTGCTATCCTAGATCCTATTGAACCAAATTGCAAAATGTACCCAGAATGGGACCATTTCTCATCAGCTGCAATACAGCCAGTGAGCTACTCCCACCAGGATTGCTGTATGAGCCCCCTGCGAGGTCTCCCTGCTCATTCCTTGGTCCTCTTCACTCTCTTCTCTGCACAGCATCCAGGAGATTTCTTTTCAGCGATAAGTCAGAGCCCCCAGCTTCCCCTCTCACCACCTAAAATCTCTCCATGACCCGCCTGCACCTTCTCTGAGCTCATCTCCCACCGCAGCCCAACCCCCTCACTGTTCTCTTCCTCCTCTGCCCTCCGCCCCCCACCTCCTCTTCCCTGCTTCCTGTTCCTCAGTTGTGTGCCTAGAACACTTAACCCCAGCCAGTGGTCCCACTCTCTCTGTGCTTCTGCTCAAATACCCATTACAGTGGGGGCTTCCTCCTTCCCGCTACAGCAAGCCCCTGACCTCCGTCCACTCCTTGCATTTGCTTTGTCTTTTTGCACTGTCTTATTTTTCTCCACAGGATCTGGTATAGAATTTATTTATTATTAATTACTATTGCTTGGCTCTTTCAAATAAAACATAAGACCCATGAGGCTAAAGAATTTTTCTGCTACTGTATCTCCAGGACCTTAAACAGTGCCTGGCCCTTAGGTAGGTGCTCAGCTAATAGGTACTGAATAAATGACTGAGCCATGAAAAAAACAATTCTTTATATGACATGGAATCGGTCTGTCCTGACCCTGACTCAATTCATCCCACTTCAAAAGGATACTATCTCAGCTTCATGGCTATAACTTTTAGATTGATATGTGACTCGGTTAACACGTGGCAGGTATGTACGATAGCATGCCAATCCCTGAACTCAGAAAGTCCCAATCTCAAATGATTCTGTGTTTAATTTATTTAACAGACGCGGAATGCTTCTCCACAGGAGGGCGAACATGCTGAGCACTCAGTAAAGCGTGGCTGATGTGCTAATTGTTGAAGATCAGAAGACAAGTGAATTGTTCTGTAAGGTGAGAAAAGAACACCTTGTATGACCCTTGAGCCAGTCCTCATGGGCTAAGCAGAGATTTTCTGGTGGGAAATGAGGAAGGCATTGTAGCTCCATGGCTCCCAGCCACACTGCTTGAAGGTCAAGTATGCAACATAGGGAATATAATGGCCCAGGTTTTGGGGGTAAAAGTGGTAGATAAGGAAAAAAACTTGAATGTTTGGATTTTCTAAATTGTCTGTGCTTCAAGAAAAGAAGTAGTTCTAGACTGCTATAGTTTTTATTTTTTAATTCACAAAAAATAAGGTAAAATGACGTCAGTGGAGAATGTGTTATCACATAACACAAGTTTCTACTGAGTGAGAAAATGTCATCTTTTTTTAATTAGATTTCCCTTGGAAATAGTGGTTTCAATTAAACGAGGGAAACAAACTTGAAGAATTTAAGCTTCAGGAAATAAGATTTTATTTTTTTCTTTGAAAATAAAAATATACAACATAGTTTGGTAAAATCAAACCATTGCCAGATTCTTTTTTTTCCTGAAACAGATTTGATAGTTAATCTAATTGGCTATTAAATGTATTTCCTTTACAAAAACCAGTATGTGATACTCTGTTTCGGAGCTTTGGAAGGGAAATATAAATAGTATTTAATCCTAAGCAAAATTAAACAAGGATAATTTCATTTGGAAATAAATATTTAGAAAATCTTACAAAACTTCAAAAAAGTAAAATCTGTTTGAGTCTTACAAAATTGTCCACAGTAAAATGCCAGGTCCAAGAAGAAAGACTACAGGCTGTCAAACTAGAAACATACAATTAAACAACAGTCATTTCCCGAGAAGGGAAAAACATCAGTTGCGAAGAAGTAAGGGAAAACAAATGATTTCACGTTATTAACAGAAAAGACAGATCCCTTTGTAAGAGATGCTGTCACCAGTCACAGGCGTGTTTTTGCAAACAGACCATTTCTTCCAGTGTGGGCTTGCAAAACATGCAGCCACGCTCACCAAATCTCGTGGCCGTTTCGGGAAAAGGCATGGCAGTCATTCTCCAACCTAGCAGACCAGCTGAGCCCTCTTCTGCCTTTAGCTACCGCCCCAAATTCCCACGTGCCCCACAGGTGAATGGGGCTTAGTAAAAATGGATCAGATGAGGATTTCATAGGCTTGCCGACGTCCTGGACCTCATCGTACTACGCGGAGATGGCCTCAGGTATTTCACTATTTCCGGTAAGATAACTTTCTAACGGTTTCCAACTCTATCTATCTATTTATTTATTTTCTTTATAGAGAGAGGGGAGGGGAGGGAGAAAGAAACATCAACGTGTGGTTGCCTCTCACGCGCCCCCTACTGGGGACTTGGCCCGCAACCCAGGCATGTGCCCTGACTGGGGATGGAACCAACTGGCAACCCTTTGGTTCACAGGCTGATGCTCAGTCCACTGAGCCACACCAGCCAGGGCGGGTTCAACAATGCTTCTGTAATGCTTATCATAGACTGGGGCTGCAGGTAAATCATTTCTTTAGGCTGCGGCATTGGGAAAATACAAACAAGACCTTTGCACATTCCCCCAAAGTTCTACACCTTCATGTACATTCCTTGGCTTTCCTCATCCCTAGTCTTTATGGAGGTGCTTGTCGTACCCCCCTTTCCCTAAATCTTCATCACCAACATTAATCTCCTCTGAACTCACTGTAATCCACTTTTTAAAAATTAATACAATTTTTTTGTAATTTGCACTAAAACAGGAAAGTCCAAGCTGCTGAACACTAGCTCTTTTTGTTTTAAAAATTAGTATTTTTTAAATTCTTTTTTACTTACATTATCCCCTGAATTTGAGTCAAGGACATGTTCCCAGGTGGTAGCGGCATATATACAAGGTGTCCTCATTTCTTAATTTTTTTTTTTTTATTGTTGACTATTACAGATGTCTCCCATTTCTGCCCACTTTTTGTCCCCCTTCACCCAGATCCCGTCCAACATCAGCTCTTTGAAGAAGCCACTCACTGAGAGCCCGGATGAACACCTGAAGTGGGGACTCCTGAAATAATTCATTCCGAATACTCTCAGAAGAGTAAAGAGTAAGTCTTTCTGCCCCCTGAAATGTAATTAAATGCTCATGATTTGCCAGAACAAAGCCATTTGGGATATGGGTTGAGGGGACACAATGACTCTCAACTGTGGGCAAACGAAGATGGGTGCCTGGGTACGCTGATGCCACATGCCATGAGTGCATGCTTGTGTGCTGCTGAGAGAGCTCTTAAGTCCCGTCAAGGGCCAAACGGCTCTTACAAAACACTATTTTGATGAGTTAACTGTAAATGAATCAGAAACATATGGATTAAATTTCCTTTAATGCACATGGATTTAAAAATTAAGGGAAAAATGCTTGGCAAAGGAAATTTTGGCTTTTGCCAACCCCAAAGCTTTGGAAAATCACTGGAGATGTTCAGTGATCCAACTCAGGGAAATGTGGCCCATCTCGCTTTTATAAAAATCTTTATTTGTTCACACACAATGATATCAGAAAAGTCCACGGAGACATTTCTGATGGAGACAATGCTTGGTTCTAAAAAAGGCTTTGTGAGAAAGTCCCTTGTTTATTTGTGAACTTGCCAGGCATTTGCATTATTAACTCAAGAATCTTCTGAAGAAATAGTACTCTTCCTTAGCACTCAGGAGAGAAAGAGCAGCACACGCTTCTGCCTCTGTGCTAGTGTCTGTCTGTCTCTACATCATAAATACATTTCCAAAGGATTCTCAATGGGAAATGGCTTCTCTTAATTTTCTCCAGATGTTGTTCTTAGTAGGGACGATTTTTCTGACTGTCTCCTAGGTCCTGCTGGGTAATTCCGCACATGGTCGCGGTTAACACAAGCGTGTGACGAATCCCAGATGTGGAAGTGATCAACGTGATCTACAGATCTAAGGAGGTACTCTGGGGAACAAATGAGGGCTGTTGGGGGGTCAGAACAATTAATGAGGGTCACTGTGAAAGGGTTGGGAGTCGCAGCGGAGGGAGACCATGAGCAATGTTTGGGGGAAAGGAACATGAATCACACATATTCAAGATCTACCCTTCCTGTCTCAGAAGAGGAACGGGTAAAAAACCTGATTTTTTTTTTAAAAAAACACCGTTATCATTTAGTCGTTATTATGTGGGTACCAATCCTTTAATATGTGTTCTGAAAGCAAGATGACTAATTTTCTGTCCCCAATTCATAAAGTAGTGCTTCACTGACATGCCTGTTTGTTTGAAAACTATTAGACCCTACAACAACATCTAATCAGGAAATATAGGGCACAATTCATTTTTCCGCTTGTACAATGAGGGTAATGTAATGCCTCATGTCTCAGAGGTTTGGATGGAAAGAAAAGATGTTTATTTGGCCAGACGTACCAGTTTACAACTGCTTCAGAGGGCTTTACTGGGGAGAAGAAATGAAGTTGTCATAAGTATTTTATTTAATGTTATTTTTTTAAAGAAATACATCATGCTCTTTTATTATTACATAAGTAATATACAATGTCACATATTCATTTCACATCAAGCCACGAAGTACACAAAATCTACCTAAGCGACTCTCCTTTCTACTTTCTAATTCTTTTATCCCTCATGT
>VMDR010018165.1:0-10601 GCA_007922815.1 Macrotus californicus | reverse complement strand
AAATGCAGTAAGATCACATGAAGACTGTGCTATCAATACTATTAAACACAGAACCACAGAATATGCAACTCTGAGGGTGCTGGAAGATTGTTTCAGCAGCAGTCTCAATGAAAAATCCAGACCTTATGGTTACTACATGATACCCATGCAGCGGGTAGCCAGAGGCAACTCCAATTCCTGTTAAACAGTAGGAAGGGTTCTTACTAGAGACGGCTCTTCGGCCTCCTGAGGCGGAGGGGTGCCGTCAGGCATGGAGGAAGGACTAGCCTCATTCTCAGTGGTCACATCTCCATCTGTCAGCGCATCAAATGAGGGCAATCCGTCTTCATCCACAGGGAGGCTGTCCAGTGTCTCTGTGAGGACTGCTAGCAAGTTTGCCTCATTTTCTTCATCTATCTTCTGCAAGAACAGAAAAACAGAAGAAGACATGAGTTGACATTGGGAGGTGGGTGACACTATTAATAGCATAGATTGGACACGTTTCGCCAAATGAGTAAACGATACATGAAATTTGAACGTCCATGCCAGAACGCAAAGATCGTGTCTTCCTCAAACTCTGAATTCAGTTTTGGTCTGAAACACACAATTAATTAATACCTCTACTGTACCAATTTCTGATGGTCCAGCTGTCCGATTTAGCAATTTATTATGTCAGTGCCCAATACAGCTGTTTATAATTCTGTCTTGTTCACAGTCATTTCCCACATGTTTGTGTCTTGTTTCCCTAACTAAGAGATGATTTAGAGAGTCTCAGGACTTGAGAGAATTTTAACCATCGTCCATTTCACCTTCACATATACATTTCAATCTCCACAGCATACCTGCTGAAATGCGAAGAACACCAGAAACATCACCAGAAACCAAGACTATACCAAGAGAAGCCATACACTCTCATGATTTCAATTATAATATCATCGCTGAACCCTTCACAGTCACTTAGTTTATTTCCCTAACGTCTTCCTCAACTTCAGTTGTAAATCTGTCATTGCATCCTGGACATTTCTACCCGAGAAAAGCTCCCTCATCTCCAAAACCCAAACTTAGGACCATTCATGACAAAATTGCTATTTCTCTTGACTTTTCACGTTTGGGTAACAATTCTTCAGACCTAAACTCTGGAACTACCTTGAGTCCTCTCTATTTGTCCTGTCACTAAGTACAGTCTCACTTTGTAACATCTCTTAAATATATTCATTTCTTGTGGCCAAGGGCACAATTCTAGTGTAAACCTAATTCTCATGGGGGCTCCTCCAAACAGACTCTAACTCGTCTTCCCACATTCATTCCCACCAATACACCCTCGGAAAGGTAATGTTCACTTATTCATTGCACAAATATTTTTGAACACCTCATCTATGTCAAGACCATGTTAGGTGTTGAAGGTACAAAGAGAAACAAGACAAAACTCAGAACTTCCACTCCAGTGGAAGGGAAGAACCTGTAAAGAGTGTATTATAAAAAATAATACTGATTTCAGTACCTTCAAGACCTTCCAAACTGGAGCTTATGCACCATTTTTATAGGGCAATGTACTGTATTCATGCACCTCGGCAACCGATGCTGGGCACAGAGTATAGGTGTAGTCATTGGTTACTTGCTGAATAATTTATTGGTCTGCATTTACGGCATAGAATATATGTTGTGTATGTCACTTTTGTCCCTTCTTTTAGCGCTTCACATTTTTTGTCCAATTTGCACTTTTTTAAAAAGTTCAGTATGCTATGATATTAACAATAGCTAAATTATCTCAAATAGGTTCTATTACAAAATGCACCAAAGCTGCTGACATCTCACGAAGCCAGTAGGGCCCAAACTTCCTTTCTCTCTAGCACTGAACTCCAGTTAATTGACTTGACAAAATTACAAGAATCACAGAATAAGACAGCTAATCAGAAAATCAAAATGTATTACTAGAGAAATTAGGCAGGTCTTTATCATGTATGCATTCTATTTTCACATTAAAAAAATTGTTTTCCTCATTACTGATCAGCATCCAGACTTCTTTTTCTTCTGGACTCAAGAGGCTAATAAGAGCTATTTGCTATTCACAGAAGACTTTACTGGGCACTTTTTACATTTGTGTATGGCTTCTCCCTCATGCCACTGACGTTCTGAGTGGAGTGACAACTCTATGAGTTTTAAGACTCTAATGCACAAGGTGAAGCCTACTGAGAAGGAATAAAATGTTCCCTTCTAAATGGGACCACTTCCTTCCATGACCTGAACAATTCCTTAAAATCCAAATTGCTTAATTCAATAATAAAACCTCACTGAGCACCCCTCTTTCCCCCTCAGTTCTTCTGGACAATGTAATTTTAATAATAAAAATATTGAAATGATACTCCCTTATTTTCTAGCCAGAATTATGATTTGGTATCCAAACATTCCAGTCTTCTTTTTATTTTAATTTAGATTTCACTGCATACCAAAATACCAAACCGGGTTGTTAAACTGTTCTGAATAAAAATTATAATTAAATGAAATATATAATATTTTAAATATCCCAAGTCATGAAATTTACATTAATGTAAATAGCTGTATATTATCTAATTAAGATAATTTTGAAAATGTCTCAAACACACAGATAAACACACACACTTTCAGTCAATTAGACATTTTTTTCCTAAGTACCCCAATTTTTATAATAGCTTATTTCAAGTTTAAAAAATTGTTCAAGAAAAAATAGTCAAGAATATTTACTAGTAAATGAGCAATTTTGTTTACCCTAATTTAAATGTTGTGTTTGCCTTTTCTGCAATATTACAAGTCTCTATTTGCTTTCAATCACATAATACAATAGCGCCTTAGTTTTATCCCTGGTGTAAACAAACTACAATAATTCCAGTCAAGTCGAAATGACAAACAACACTTATATTAACTAGTTTTTTCCAATTTTATTAATAAGCCCGGGTGAATGTACACCAAATGCAATGGTAGAAATATTGGAGCTTGATAATGTTGTAATTAATTTACAAGATCTGATCAAACCACCAACTATTTTAATTCCCCTCTCTACTGGAACCACAACGAGGAGGAGAGAGTTGTGGGACAGAAGATTAGAACTGTTTGCGTGTTGGGGTATGTTGGCAGAGTGGCTGGTATTCAACCAGTGTGGACCAGTGGGGCTTTAATCATTGTTTACGGTCAGTGTCCCTCAGAAGTAGTTTAAACCTTCTCATTATCATCCCTGTGTGTGGCTGACTTTGAGAGGCTCTCCAAGGCCAATTATTTTAGGACAGTTGTTCTTGAACCAAAGGGGAAGAGAATGTTATTATTTCAAATTCTCTGTTTTCTTTAACCACCAAAGAATGCGGGGGCGTGGGGAGTCTGATCTATATCAAGCACACTTTTCTGTGGAAGCCCAGCAGATATTCCTACATGTAAACTTGAGTGGACTTGGCTCCTAATCATGGCAATTTTGATTAGTTTACATGAGTTGCACCAATCGAACACCCCCGAGAAGGCAACGGGTGTGACAAAAGGAACTCTGTTAAACAACTAATGTCACTTTCCATTATTGCGTCGGTCCCAATTTACACAGCGAATAAATCAAAATTGTTGCAGATGTAGCCTACTGGCCTAGGAATACATGTCTGTTCACAAGTGACAGGTCATGGAAACACATTAGTCAGTGAAACAACATTGCAAGATAACCTTTCAAAGACTCGGCTCCACTACTGCTTTCTAGATACTGAACATGACTATTGTTCTAACAAAAATATACTTAGTGGCCTCAAATAAGTTTTTAAACAGAAAAGCAGGGAGGCAAGAAGGAGAGAGCAGGTCACCAGTGGGGAGGGGTGCAGCTACACAGGCTGAGCTCAGCCTCGCAGCTGGCAGCAGATGGGTAGAGTAAGGCACAGACCGGCCAACAGGCATCTCCACCATTGAGCTCTGGGGTATCCAGCAGCATATCCCATGGTGGGGGTCAACCTCAGCCTCTCCTTACGCCATGCTAGTCCGCTGTTGTTCTTCCAGCCTAAAGTCCATGTGACTGTAACTGTTCATTCTCTAAGGGCTCTCTAAGAATAAAGAAAGCACATCAACAAAAACTTGCTTAAGGTATAAAGAATTTCCGACAGATGATATGCATACGTGAACATGAACAACCCAAATTTAGAAGGTGCAATCATTCCAAAGCAATGGCATATCCTTAGTAAATGAGAGTTCAGATCAGTCAACAAAACCCAAAGGTTCATGACTGCTCTTTGGGACCGCTGGGTACCTACATGGCCTGTACAAAGTGTGCTGTAGTCCAAAAGGCACTATTAACAGCAAGTACATTCTGCCCCTTCCGGGGCCCAGAGTCCCCTCAAAACTGAAATTTTGGATACAGTATCAAATACTCAGGCTCTCTTCCTTTGTGAGCAATTGGCAAAAGGATTGTCCAACTGGTCACACATCCTGGGGCAGACAGTGCATTCCACTCATCCAACTGCACACAGAGAGTGAATAAATCCACTAAATTAAGGAGGAGGTGAGGGACTTTGAAATGCTAACCAGCACCTGAGGGAGAAACCCAGAGCGAAAATGACATGTGGTGTCCCCAAGATTTCTAAATGCAGGCCATTACGGAAGGACCATGCCCTGCTCATGATAGTAATTTTTTCCACCCCTTGTAGAATTGCAGTTACACTCCGTGTCCCTAGATTCTCACACTCGCTTGATCTCTGTTTGATAAAAATAGTTTAATAGCCATTTAATCACAGCTTCATTATCTTAGCTCTCTTAATGCGAATTAGGCCAGGAGAATTCTTGCTTCCTCATTATTCAAATCATCAATAAGAAGGAAACAGTGGGGTCTTCTTACCACTCATTAATCAGTTTCAGTATCTTAGGTACTGTTTACTCAGGGATCAATCTGTGTAAGAGGTCACTTAACCTCTCTGTGCCTCTATCTTTTTTCTATATAAAATTCCAGGTTATTGTCTGCCTAATTCCTATTACAGAATTTTTCTGCACTCATAATTAATAGGGAGATAAAAAGAGTGGATAAAGGTCTAAGAATTCTTGAAGAAGGTGCTCAATAAACATTTCCAGTGTGCATGCCCATCCTCTTGATTACCAATATTTGAGTTCCATTCTTTGAGCACAATCTAATGCCAGCTTTTAGCTCTGGGCCAGGTTCCTCCCAGATACCCAGCATGCCTTGGGCTTTCTCCTTGCCCCATCCAGCTGATTTGGAAGCAGCTAATGAAGACAAAATTAACTCCTACTTTAAGTCAGGCCTAATTAAGAAGGGAAATCTGCTACAGTAACATCTGGTAATGTATTCTGATGCCAAATACAAGTGACATTTTTGGATTATCCACTGTTTTGGATTATTTGTTCCACTAGACCTCTCCAGGAGTCGAAATAAATAAATGAGAAAGCAACTTTTATGATAGATTCAGGGGTTCAAATAAGGAATACAATTGGTTATAGGAGTCCCTTTCCTGAATGTCCATACATAAAATTCTGTACTCAGTTTCATGCACAAAAAGCCAAAAAAAATTTGCATGTCTAAATTTTGGTTTGGATGTACAAAGTGTGATTCAAGATTTGAAAGAAGCTGCATTCATAATAAAGAAAGAAGTTTTCCTGAAATGAGATAAAAAATAAAAATTCAGACTAGACCACTGAAATAGAATTTGAGGTTTAGCTCTAAAAAAAAAAAATAAAACATTTTAAGCAGGATAGATACCGTGTCACTGATTGTTTTTGCCCATGTCCACTCAGTGGTCCGAGCCTTTGCTGAAAAGGTTGTTAACTATGTCGAATACCCACTTTCAAACAACTCTCCTTCTCCTTTTCCCTCTTTTTTCTTTCTCTCCTTAAATGCTCTATAATCCACTGTGGTTTCTCTTGCTTCTCTTACACCCAGGCATGGTCTCCCATGGTTCGTCTGCCCACCTTCTCATACCCCAACAGAAAATGGGCCAACTCCCCACAGGACACTGCTAGTAAGTTGCTAATTTGTACACATTCGGTAGGAAAAGTGCCTACAATAACCTATGAGCTTTTTGTTTAGCACATGGAGTAAAGGGTTTTGAATAAGGGGTAGACACCTGAAGTTAGGGAAAAAATGACTCAAGAAATCTGAAGCACGTATGTGCAACAGAAATATAATCAAGAAAATAAAGCCCACCTCACATTACATCATATATGTTTTATAAAAATACTTTTGTATCTACATATGTCTAACAAATGCCCAAAGAGTTGGCTTATTCCCCTAGCTTACTCCCAGGAGAGTTAAGTTAAGCACTTTATGTGACAAGTATTTGCCCTGGGGGATACCAAAGTCATCGGAATTTTACGGTTTTACAGATTTAGTGTCTAGTAGAAAGAATACAGAACTTAATTTCACTATTTGGGTAACTCCCCATGGACACATAGGCTACTTAAAATATCATATATGTAAATGTATCTGTACACAACATACCGTGTCCTTCCAACACACGTAAGTTTGCACCTTAAGTGCACATATTTAGAATCTATGCAAATATATTTCAATCTTTTGAGTGGAGTCTCACATATTCAACTGTAGTCGATTGCATAAGTGTATAATAAGCACATGGGTTCTTCCTTCAGTTTATCTACTCTGAGGAGACCAGTGATGACACACTCAACATAATTCCCACAAAAATAAAAAAAAGTAAGAATCAAGTGGAAATAAATATAAGCAAAACTGAGGAATTCTCTTCGCAGATATATTTAGAACTATGGAAGCCCATATAATTCCTGTTAATATTTATGCTCCTTTTTAAGCATGTAGAAATGAATGTTCACATCTGTACTTAGGTTTCATTCTAAATTATTAGCTTATGTTGCACACTCATGAGAAATAAGCATGTACTGAACATGTGAGGTTCAGTACTCGAAGTTGCATGAGCTAAAAGTATAAAACCAGAGGTTCAAGAGAAAGACCTAAGAAAATCAGGGTTAATGCACTAAAATGAGCCATTTCAGGGAGAAAAAAAGAGAGAGAGAGATCTCATATCTCCTTCTCAAAACACTTCCTCAAGTTGAAACTAAGAGAAAAACCAGGCACTATGTACAGAACCCCAGACCAGAAGTCAGAATTGCTCCTAGTTCCATGTGCACCATTAGCTAGCCGCATGGCCTCAGATGAAATAGCTCAACTCTGGCTGCACTCTGTGGACCAGAATGATACTCCTATAGGTTCCTACCTGGATTTCCTGATTTCACCCTTATCATTTGCTACCCCAATCTCCGCAAAGAACACTATATGATTCTGATAAAACCTATGCTATACTTTGGCCTTCTTTTGACTAAACTTGGCTTCCCACATGTCTAAAGTAAAAGCAAAATCCTAAGAGTGATCTACTAGACTAGGATCACTGTAAAAAATATCATCCAAGCCAGAACACTTTTGAGAGTGGGGGCAGGGGCTACGATAGATAATCCACCACTCAGGGGTTAATCCAGGCTAACTGAGATGTATGGTTGGTTATCCTATACTAAGACCCACATCATCTCACCCTGTCAACACCCTCATTTATCCATCTGAATCCTTTCCAATCACTCTGACCTCTTCACGAGCCCACAAAAATGTCAAGCATTCTTCTGACAAAAATGTCAGGCGTTCTACTGCATTCTCCTACCCCAAGGTCTTTGCACCTTCTGTTTCCCCTTACTAAAAGGTTCCTCTGCCACATGGCCACATGGCTTGCCCCTGTATCCCCTCATTTACTCAAATGTCATGGTCTCAGTGAGACCGTCCCAATTATTCCAGGTACATTCTATCTGCTGTCCTGGTTTGTTTTTCCCTTTGACATTTATTTCTGTTACTCAATATACATTTGTTCATGATCTATCTAAAATAGAAGTCCTGTAACACCTGTCTGACCACTATTAAGGCATTTGGAATATAGTATATGCTTAATAAAAATAAAGAAGGATAATAACTAAAGTCTAATCAGTCCTAAGAATCTAACATGACTTTTTGTTTTTCTTTTGTTGTTGTCCTTGCTGTCTGCCCTGTACGTACCACCTCTTTCCACCTCCAGAAGATTTATTTCCTGAATAATGTTAATCTTAAGCTATGATTTAAAATTAGCTTGCATTCATTATCATACAGCAGCTGATAGGTCAGGCAAGCAGCCAGTATATTCTTAGTAGGAAAGAAGTAAATATGAACAGCAACACCTACAGAGGAGCTAATTCTGAAATTAATCCCAGAGCACTGAATCTGTAAGTCAATGAAATGTCCACCTTTTATAAAGGGAGGGGTTGGGATGCATCTTGTGAGTGCAGAGATTTACTCACACCAACTCTGGGGTTTCGGAGGGCACTAGAATGCATCATCAAGCACTTAATTTGTAAATATCTCAAAAGAGCCAAGACGATTTATGAAGAGAAAATCATGCCAGACTAACTTACTATCTCTGTCCATGCATCAGGCTCCCTAATCAAGAGAAAACAATTGATGTAATTTATCTGGACTCGGGTGAGCTTCCTCATTCCATACCGCATAATAGACTCATCTACAAGCTACAATATATAACAGTCTCAGCCAGAAGTTTTCTCAAACTGTGTTCCATGGAACCCAAAACAGCCATCTAGTTACCATAAGGATTGACTCTAAATATTGTAGAACACAGTATGTATTCTCCATTTACATAACTGAACTCATACACCAAGAAAACAAGTTTGTTTTTAGAAAGCAATGTACACACTCAAATGTGTTATCTTATAAACACATTACAGACCACCACTGCATTGAGAAGGGGAAACAGTTTAAGACCTACAGCTGCTTACAAATACTCATTTCTTTATTTTTTAAGATTTTATTTATTTATTTTGAGAGAGGGGAGGGGAAGGAGAAAGACAGGGAGAGAAACATCAATGTGGGGTTGCCTTTCGCGCGCCCCCTACTGGGGACCCAGCCCACAACCCAGGCATGTGCCCTGACTGGGAATCTAACCGGCAACCCTTCGGTTCACAGACCACACTCAATCCACTGAGCTACACCAGCCAGGGCACAAATATTCATTTCTATGAAGCAGAATTTTTCAATCCTTTTCAGGAGAAATAAAATACAAAGATAACGATTAGCACCTTAAACCCCTAGTTCACTTTTTTCTGTTTATATAGTATCATAACTGTTACAAGAGATAAATGTTATTTTAATTTACAAAATAGTCAATAGCAGCTGACCTCTATTGAATGTTTCTTATGTGCTGCTGACTTAATTTCTTTCCATGTACTATTTCATTTAAACCGCCCATTAACTCTATTATTAGCTCCAAACTCATGTGGCTAGCAAGAGGCAGGCAGAGTTGGATATCAAACCAGATCTATCTGATTAAAATCTTGTTCTCACTCCCTTTATATTTTGGAATTTCATGAAAGAAATTATTAAAACAAAAAATGGGCATACACACCAACTACTCCAATCTATATTCTTATCAGTGAATTATCATCAGATTAAAAACTAAGGTGCGGGCACTCAGTTCCATCCCATGAAGCAGGATTGGTCTTCCATGTAGAACAAGGAGACTGCTTTTGGATTGCTTCTCACTGTTTCTCACTAGACCCAATGCTACTGTGTAGCCTAGCATTCGTCCTACTGTTAGTGCTTTGTTCTTCTATTGGAATGCTCCTCCCTTTCCCCTTCATTTGTTTAGATTATACCCTTACCTCAAAGCCTACTTCAAGTGTGCCCTTTTTAACAGGATTTTTTAAACAAATCCAACTCACACTGTATCATCAAGCTCTTAAAGTCTTTGTAAGATCAATCTGGATCCCTGGACAGAAATACAAATTTCTGGGCACCCCCTGCAGAACACAAAATCAACATCTCCAAATCAGAGTTTTATAACTTCAGCAATATGGACAATTTGGACTACAAAATTCCTTGCAGTGAGGGGTTGTCCTGTGCACTTGGAGATGTTTTATAGCATCCCTGGCTTCTATCCATTAAATGCCAGTAGCGCCTCCCCAATTACGATGACAAAAAATGTCTACACATATTGCCAAATAATTGCCGGAAAGCAAAACTGCCCCCGGTGGAGAATTGATTGCTAGAGGAATAGTCCAGGATTCTGAAGTTTTGATAAGCAGCCAAGTAATTCTAATAATCATGTAAGTTTGGGCGCATTGCTGGGTTGTGGCTACTGAATAGTGTAAAATCACATTGGAATTTATCATTTCCTGCGTGCTAGATTTTTCCCCTCTAACACATGCAATTCTAACAACTCTTAACAGTTATTAATAACATATTTATTTATTCTATGTGAATTCTTATTCCCGACATTTTACATGAATGTGCTTTAGATGTTTCACGGTCTATGCTTCCTTCTTGATTACAGCTCATTGTTTATCAACTTTGTAAATTTCTTTTTGATCAGTCATACAATATTTCATTCTTTCTATTGCCAATCATTCTCTTCTTTCTTCAACATTTTCTGACCATCATCATTACCATAAAGTTCATTTTGGTTTTGCGGTCTATTTGATTACATAGACCTTGCTAAATGATTCTCAAGAATTTTCTTCTATATCCTTAAACATCTCTAGACTTCTTCAGATTTTTTCACAACTCAGAAAGGGCATAAAAGCTTTATACAGTGTTTATGTTGTCATGAACATGGCAATGA